>JAQGAK010005071.1:0-10876 GCA_034696945.1 Lipothrix lubbocki | reverse complement strand
TCATGTCCACATTCATTTGCTGTCAACCGTCTTCACCATATTTCCTTATATCAATTTTATCTTTTTATACACCCAAATTTATATAAAATCTCTCTCCCTCTCTGAGCTTTCTCCTCTCCCATAATATATTTCAATGACTTTCCCCCTATAGATATTACTAATATTTATAGCGCTTTGATTCCTGAAATCCGAGGCGAATAAAAAGTTAAAAGCTATTATGTATATGTACGTATGTGTACGTACAACTGGTCGGTGGAGATGCAAAATGGGCTATTTTGACGATAGCTTATTTTGCATTTAAGTTTGCGCAAAGATAGTCGATTTTGCATTTAGGCTCCCACACAACAATACATACAAATAGAGATAGCACATTTTGCATCTTTACCGACGATAGCTCATTTTGCAGTTCAGTTTGCATGGAGATACCCCATTTTGCATTTAGGCTCACATGCATATACACATACATACAGAAATAGCACATTTTACATCTTTATTGGCGATAGCTCATTTTGCATTTCAGTTTCCTTAAAGATAGTCCATTTTGCACTAAAGTTTCCTTAAAGATAGTCCATTTTGCACTTAAGTTTGCATAGAGATGGCCCATTTTGCATTTAGGCTCACATACAACAATACATACAAATAGAGATAGCACATTTTGCATCTCTACCGGCGATAGCGCATTTTGCCTCTTTACCGGCGATAGCGCATTTTGCATCTTTACCGGCGATAGCTCATTTTGCATGGGGATAGTTCATTTTACATTTAGGCCTACTTTTATACATAAGCAGATAGCACATTTTTTGTTTTTACCGGCGATAGCTCCTTTTGCACTAAGGCTCCCATAAGGAAATAGCCCACTTTGCATCTCCACCGACAGGACAGAATGGAAGTATAGTAAACTCATAGGAACAATATGGTGGAGAGGAATTTGAAAGTAAGAACAAGGAATAGAAAAAAGGAAGAAGGTGGAAGGACGGGCGGGGAGAATCAATCGTGTTTAAATTTCCCATTTGAATAATATTATGTATAAGACTTATGCACATGCATATGCATATCTATGTAAGTGTGTATGTAGTATATATGTAGATAATAGGGCTTTGCAAGAAGATCCTTCCCCATTTTGTCTTCAATCCTCTCGCTCTACTATGTTCAGCCTGTCCGCGCTATGATTAGGGCAATTTCCATGTTCCATGCATTTAAGCTATCACACTATGTTTGCGCCGGCGTTATGGTATAATTCATTTTTTAAGAGAAATATGTCAACAATATTTGTACCAAATTTGTTGGTAAACCTTAAAACATTTGTTGGTAAATATTGTTCAAGAACTTGGGGTAAATTTTAACGAAAATTTTGTTTTGGTAATTTTAACAAGATTTTGTTATTAAATTTTCATGAATTTTTTTTGTAAATTTAACTAACTTTGTCGGTACAAATAACAAAATTTGTTGGTAAATTTGACACAATCCGTGGGTAAATTGGGCAAAAATCTGTGGGTAAATAGAACGAAATTTGTTAGAAAATTTTACTGAAAATTTATCAAACTTTGTGTGCAAATGTAACACAATGTGTTGATAAATTTGACAACAATTGTTGGTAAATTTGACAACATTTTTTTGGTAAATTTGACAAAATTTGTTGGTAAATTTGACAAAATTTGTTGGTAAATTTGACAAAGTTTAGTGGTAAATTTGACAAAATTTGTTGGTAAATTTGACAACATTTGTTGGTAAATTTGACAAAGTTTGTTGGTAAATTTGACAAAGTTTGTTGGTAAATTTGACAAAATTTGTTGGTAAATTTGACAAAATTTGTTGGTTTTGACAAAAGTTGATAGTAAATTTGGCAAAATTTGTAAAACTAACCTGACCTAAGTATTAGGATAAAAACAAATTTCATTTCACCCAAACTTCCCACTCTAGAATCGACAAAGGATTCTAAATTTAGGTGTCCTTTCTCATGGCGAAGCTCCATGAATCTATTATGATTACATATTATTATTTATACTCTCTTTGAAAATATTTGCCGCCTCAATAATTTCCCCTCCCTTTTCTGTAAAATGTGAGTAAAACCGTAGAGAGAAATATTAGGTACGGAATATTTTATTTACCTTTATGGTCTATTTGCTATCTTATGCAAGTCTAGATGTACTTAATAGTAAAAATGATATTGAATAGGAATTTCCCCAACCATTTCACATGTAATATACATAAATATGGATGGCAAACAGAGAGGGAAGTATTAAAAAGAAAAATGGCAAAAGTCCTTTGGTTGGCTCTGTTTGGCGGGGCGAGGGCTCATTTCCTTTCAAGTGTGGTCAGTGTAAATAAAAGGGAGTCAAGAGGACGGAGTCCGTTTTTGCTTCCACCGCCCTGCTCCTTTCTCTGGACGAAACTATTTTTAATCAACTGTAAATATTTCCTTTCCTTTTGCATACAAAACTCTTCTCTTTCTCTCCTTTTCTTTCTCCAAGGCTATTTTTCCGACTCAAATATTTGGTTTGTTCAATATCGGTCGGATACAAATATATTCAAATATCGAAAATATGAATTTAACTTTTGTAACTCAAACCGTCATGTTGTATTGATTTTTGTGAATTATTTTGTAGTAAATGTTTACATTGTTTTGCTAAAAATTTGGTGTCGCACATTATTATTTTCATGGTAAATATTTTTGCTATTTTTCGTGAGATTTTGTTTGTCGTAAAATATTATTTTCATGCTAAAGTTTTGCCGTTTCTTGTGTAATTTTATTTTTGTGGTACATGTTTTGTTTTTGCTAAATGGAAAATTTTATGTTGGGGTAAATTTTGTATTGTGGTAAATTTTGTGTTGTGGTAAATTTTGTGTGGTGGTAAATTTTTTGTGGTGGTAAATGTTTTCTCGTGGTAAAATTTGTGTTGTGGTAAATTTGGTCTCGTGGTAAATTGTGTTTTAGTAAATTGGGTCTAGTGGTAAATTTTGTGGGGAAAATTTGGTCTCGCGGTAAATTGTGTTTTGGTAAATTTGGTCTCGTGGTAAATTTTGTGGTGGTAAATTTGGTCTCGTGGTAAATTGTGTGTCGTATTAAATTTTAACATAATTATATTTCAGAAACAATTTTAGTTTTCTGCAATAAGATTTTCAAATCCAAAAAGTTAAAAAAACATTTACGTCCGTAAGGAAATATAAAAAAACAAATTTGAAACTAAAATTTAATAATTCCCAAGGCACAAATTGCCTTTAATAGTAATTCCCCTTTAAATGCACGGATATTCCAATTTGTTCAGCTTAAATGATTGAACGATTTTGTAAAGAAAAGTTATTTGCAGACTTAAAAGCACAACCATACATACATACGAAGCAATTGCAACATAAATTCCCACAAAACACACCAATTTCTCTAAAGGATTACGCTTTTTTTGCGGCAAATTCAAGCATAATTGTCCAGCATGTAAAAGAAATATCGCCATAAGCGGATTACAAAAGTAAAAAGAGGAAAAAGGGGAAAAAAGAAAAAGAAGGATTTACTTGTGGAATAAAATTCTTATACACTATTATTATATAAGCTGCGACGGGATATTAAATAGATAATAATAAAAAATTGGCATAGAAATTTGTATTTACAATTTTCCAATATATGTATATAACATAGTAGATACATAAAGAAATGTTCGTAAGCCTATATATGTACAAACCATGTTATTTCTTATGGGGGATTTAAATATAAAAGGGAAGAGAAGAAAATCCGGAGAAAAATGATGAGAGGGAAATTCAAAATTTATATACATGATCATTCCCACCATTTGAATACATGTGCGTACACATGCTTACGTATAATAGACATATACAAATATGGCATATACATACATATGTACATAGCATGTATGTATATGTACATAAGGATTTACATAAATTGTATAAAAATAAATGCATATGTACATAACATGTGCACGTATATGGACAAAACCATGGAAAAAACGGATCGTGTGAAAGAAAGTGAAAAGGATTTGCATAGCAAAGTGCTTTCTCCATATTACGAAGACTGTCCCCTGAGTTTTCAGTAATGGAGACAAAGTGCGATAGAACAAAAGGGAAATCGTCTTTTGCTGTAATAATGCTTTCCCTATATACGTATCTTAATGCATAGCATGTACATATATGCATGCATTATGCATACATAAGTACGTATGTACGTACCGTGTATTCAAATAGGCGTTATATTATTTGTCCATATATAAACACGTTGGAAATTCGGGTGTTTGAAGTATTTAGGTAAGCAATGCATGGTATGTACATACTGCCCGTATGTTTATCATTGTGAATATATTTGCTTGTTAGGTACATGTGCATGGTTAGCATTGGGCTTTAAAATACATACGTTATATATGAGGAGGTATACTTTACTATATGCTTAACAATGCCCTATAGTTTATAACGTTCGGACACCCAACATTGGGTAAGGCATGAAAATTTCGTATACGGAACATTGGGCACTTGCATAAAATTTGTCGTATACGTTACATTGCTCGTATCCTTAACATTGTCCGTACACTTCACACAGCTCTTATGCACAAAATTGTCCGTATACCTAACAATACTCGTGTGCATTTCATTGTCTTTATAGGTACCTAACATTCGATATGTGCAATCCATCGTCCATATATACAACATTTCTCATATGCACAACATTACTCGTATACCTAATATTACTCCCATACAAACAATTGTCCAAGTACTTAACATCATCCATATGTTTAACATTGTCTATATACGAAACATTGGTTATATTCAAAAAATTGTCCATATAGGGACCGTTGGTTATTTCTACAAAATTGTCTATATATATAACGTTGGTTATATCGAAAAATTTGCCCATATATGTAACGTTGGTTATATGCAAACAATTGACCATATATGTAACTAGTTATATCTAGAAAATTGTCCATATATGTAACTTTGGTTATATCTAAAAAATTGTCCGTATATGTACCGTTGGTTATATCCAAAAACTGTCACAATATGTAACGTTCGTTGTATACAAAAAATTGTCCATATATGTAACGTTGGTTATATCCAAAAAATTGTAGATATATGTAACGTTGGTTATATCCAAAAAATTGTCCATATATGTAACGTTGGTTATATCCAAAAAATTGTTCAGATATGTAACGTTGGTTATAACCAAAAACTTTTCTATGCATGTAACGTGGTTATAATTAAAAAATTGCCCATATATGTAACATTGGTGATATGCATAAAATTTGTCAATAAATTCAACACTGACAGTATACTTAGCATATAGTTCTCATGCGTAGCACAGCCCGTATGCAAAACATTGCAAATTGTCGGCACGTATATATGTGCATGAGCTTATATGTACGTGCACCCGTCTAATTACTTAATAAGGCTAATGCCAATAAGCCCGGGCTGTGTATAATTTATTGCCGTGTCTTCCACATAAAGAGACATTATTATTATTATATAACAGCTCACGCTCCATGTTCCTCACCCGTCGTCCGCGCGACTCGTCCACACATTTATTATGAAAACGGGGAAAACAAGGCCCTGCAACCACCTAAACACTTTAATGGAGCCCGAGGATATCACATAATTTTGTAATCAACTGATTCGTACCCATTTCCCTTCTCTTTCCCCCATGTACGTTCCTATCTCTTCTTATTGTTCCTCCTCAAATTGTACTACTCCAGTGAAAACACTGCTCTTTACTTATGCAACAGCCAAGGCGCTATTCTGGATGAATGAGGAAATCATGTTTTGGGCAATACGGGCTTGTGTGTACAGCGGAGCTCTTTTGCTATAGAAAATTTATTTTCTTCATATTGTTTCATGACTGCTTAATGCAATTTTTGGAATTTTTTGCAACGTTTCTAGAATTCTGTGTATTTCACTAGCTTATAAGATGGTATTGGCAAATGGTTCAAAAAGTACCGGGAAATAATATTAACACATTTATTCTCGTTTTGATGGATTTGTTGCGCATTCACGCCTGTTTGCTGATAAATTTAAAAAATTGTAATAATTTCTTGTACGTTTTGAAACATTTGTGCTCGTTTACTGCAAATTAAAACATTTTTGGCATTTGCCCTGCAGCAAAATTTTGAAATTTGCTCTAGATGTTTGACACTTGATTTTTATTTTTTATAATTGTGCTCTAATGTTTCAAAAATGTGCTCCAAATTTTTGAAAGTTAGCTTCTAACGCTTAATAATTTTCTTTAAATTTTTGAAACTGTGCTCTAAACGTTTGAAGATTTGCCGTAAGTTTTTATGAATTTGTTGTAAATTTTTTCGTACTAACTTGTTACGTTCTAAATTTTTACTTTGCTTAAAATTTTTACAAATATGCTTTAAATTTTCACACATTTGCTTCAAATGTTAACAAATTTGCTTTAAATTTTCGCAAATTTGCTTCAAATTTTTACTAATTTGCTTTAACGTTTTACAAATTTGCTTTTAATTTTTACAAATTTGCTTTAAATTTTTACAAATTTGCTTTAAATGTTTACAAATTTGAATTAAATTTTTACAAATTTGATTTAAATATTTACAAATTTGCTTTAAATTCTTACAAATTTGGTTTAATTTTTTACGAATTTGTTGTAATTGTTTTTAATGTGATGAAGTTTTTAAACATTTGGTGTAATTTGTTATAAAACCTTTAAATGGTTTAAAAATGTGGAACAATATTGTGGTAAGGTTTAAAAACGTTTATTATCGAACGTTAGGAATTATCGAATTTTAAAGTATTTTGTGTATCTTATCCCTAAATTTTGTTGCATTTTCTTAAATTAAGACATTAATGTAGTTTTCATGAAAACGTTTTGGCTAATTTCATATAATAAAGCAGGACACTCGAATTTGTTATGAAATTTGGCCCGGCTAATTTCTTCCCAAAACCCTGTAAAACGTGTGTCGTGAGCTGCCAAGGGGAATAAAAGATAAACAACGTTGGAAGTTTCCAAGCCGAACGCTGTACACGCATATATTCCGGACCATTATGCACGGTCACGACATGATTGTATCGTAAATGTCAACTTATGTGTGTCTAACTCAAGTGGTTTTTGCAAGGCTTTATTCTCTCCTGACAAAAGTCAACTCAGCAATGTTGTATGGCTTTCTCCATAATTGCTATCTCTCTATCCACCAAATAAGTCGGACGTTTATGGAGGCAGGCAGATATCAACGTATCATCGTCAGCTTTCCCTGACATCCTTTGAATGACTGGATTGACGGGATTCGCTTATATGTTTTTTCCCCCGCTTTGTGTTATTTCTTCTCAGCTTGTATATATTTTCCCTTTTCTTTCCCTCGCGCTATTTATCCGACATTGCATGTTTCGTGTAAACGCTTTTTCATGACTCTCACAGATTTTGCCGCTTCCGTGCTTGGTATGATATTTCGTTTATTTTGATTTCTTTTCGCAATTAAGGCTCCTATCTTTTTTTCTTTATTTAAATCGCATTGAATTTTTTGTGTCTAAATTGTGTCGTGTGCAATTTTGTAATTAAAATCTTTTTCACCATTTACAAAATATTCCACATTTTACTATTATAAACCCTTGCAAATTTCTTCATTTGAACAACATTCAAAATTTAGACATTTACAATGCTGCAAAATGTTACCATTTAAATAGCATTGCATATTTTACTATTTAAACAGCATCGCAAATTTTACCATTTTGATAGCATTTCAAATTTTACTATTTACCGGTAATGCAAATTTTCTATTTAAAAAACATTGCAAATTTTACCATATTAACGGCATTGCAAAATTTACCGTTTAAACGGCATTGCAATTTTGCCATTTAAACAGCGTTGCATATTTTACCAGTTAAACAGCATTGTATATTTCACCTTTGAACAGCATTGCTTATTTTACCAATAAAACAGCATTGTAAATTTGACCATTTAAACAGCTTTGCAAATTTTACCATTTAAACAGCATTGCAAATTTAACCATTTAAACAACATTGCAAATTTTACCATTTAAACAGCATTGCAAATTTGACCATTTAAACAGCATTTAAATTTTACCATTTAAACAGCATTGGAAATTTTACCATTTAAAAGGGATTAAAAGTTTTGGTAATTAAAACCATTGAAAACTTTGCGATATAAAAGCATTAAAGTTTTTTCTTTTAAAAGCATTGAAAACTTTGTCATTTAAAAGCATTGAAAACTTTGTCATTTAAAAGCATTGAAAACTTTGTCATTAAAAAGCATTGCAATTTTTCAAATTTAGAAAGCATTTTGTAATAATTTTTTTAATCTTAATTTATTTTCCTAAATTTTTAAAGAAACTCGTGTAAAATTTCTCTATTTCAAATAGCATTGCAAATTTTGTCGCATGTAAAAATCATTAGAAAAATAAATTAAAACACTGGCACGTACAACAAAATGAAATTAAATGACACAATTATTTCATGCAATTGCGACTTAACTAAAACTGCATGCCAAAATCGCCTTCGCTACCCAATTAGGCCGGAGCATTTCAGTCTCCTTGCAAATGCATTTTTCTGCCGTTAAAATAAATTACTGGAATTTGGCTCGCAGCCATTTTCTCCTCTCCCATTATAAAAATGCATTTAAATATCATTACGCTAATCCAGAATATGCAACCGGATCCTAACAAAGAATTCCTATTTAAAATACACTTGAAAAAATGGTCCGTATATAAAACAAAGGAATAAAACAATTTCCATTTAAAAGCATTGCCAACTTTCCTTTTCAAATTACATTGTTGTCGATTCCGTTTAAATTACATTGGTGTCCACTCCAACATTGAAATCCCTTCTATTTAAATAACATTACAATTTTCACCATTTAAATAACATTGCTTTTACCGCAAATTTTCCATTTGCATTTCACGTGAAAAATATAAAAGCGAGACGTGCGGCGGCGGTTTTGAACGCGAAAAAGAAAATTATTCTATCTCTTCAGCTTTCTCTTTATTTTGTATAGGAAAATTTGTTTTATCCAAAAAATAAGCGGGATTTGCTTTCACTTCATTATTGTCAAGCCTACTTTCTCCTTTTAGCTTTATTATTATTAACCACGAAAATACTTGTTTCTATAGTTGATGCTGCGTTTGGGGTCAGCCAAGAATATTGTCATTTCCACTGGGAAAACAAGACAAAATTAAGTACAAATTGCGTCTTGCATTAGGAAAACACTGAGGGGAAATTGCGGATCATGATTTCCTTAAGGGGAACGCAAAAGGCAAAATGACTTTTCTCCCACAAAAAAGACACAAAGGGAAACTATATACATTATTTCTTTTGGGAAAAGCTCAAAAGCCAAGCGAAAACAATGAGGAATTATTTTCATACGGAGGAAATAATTCAAAATAATTTGCTGGTGGGGAAAATATGTAGCCCAGTATTATTTCTTAATCAAGAAATTATACCAAAATACTTTTCTTCTTGAGAAAATCACGTCAAATTAATTTCCTACGGTAAATTTTTGTCTATAGTGACATTAAATTTTTTATTTGGAGAAAACAATATTTTACCTGAAGAAAATAATTCTTTATTTAAAGAAAAAAATTGTTTACTTGAAGAAAATAACTTTTTACACACAAAGAAAATAATTTTTTACTTGAAGAAAATGTTTTACTTGAAGAAACTAATGTTTTACTTGAAGAAAATAATGTTTTACTTGCAGAAAATAATTGTTTACATGCAGAAAATAAATTTTAACTTGAAAAAACTAACTTTTGACTTGTAGAAAATATTTCTGTACTTGGAGAAAGTTATTTTTTTTACTTGGAGAAAGTTATTTTTTACATGGAGAAAGTAATTTTTTAACTTGGAAAAAGTAATTTGTTTACTTGGAGAAAATAATTTTTTAACTTGGAGAAAGTAATTTTTGTACTTGGAGAAAGTAATTTTTTTACTTGGAGAAAGCAATTTTTGTACTTGGAGAAAGTAATTTTTTTACTTGGAGAACGCAATTTTTGTACTTGGAGAAAGTAATTTTTTTACTTGGAGAAAGCAATTTTTTGGGAGAAAATAATTTTTTCAAACAGAAAAATAAATTTCCTTATAAAGAAAGTTGTTTTTCATACAGAAAAAATATTTTTTCTCATAGAATAAATTTGTTTTTCTTAGAAAAAAGCATTTTCTAATACAAAAACACCGCAGAATAATTGTCCTAAATACAAATAATTTTCTCGGAAAGATAAAAATTGAACCGAGTCATTTTCTCCCCAAAGAAAACGTACATAGAAAAAATAAGAATTGGATCTTATCTTCAACAAAACTGCAAGGAGAAAGTAAATACAGAAATTCCACGTCCTTTAAGCGTAGGACAAATGGACGGCAACGAAAGAGAATTTGTATTTCCTATAGCGAAGGAAACCTCTACATAAGCGGGTCTTCCCCCGGGAAAGTACACCATAAGCATTGCATTTAAGTGTGTCCATCGAGCGGTCATGTGTGTGTGTGTGTGTGAATTCTTGTCTTTTGCTCTTATTTTTGGTGTCTTTTCTCTTTCGGATGTTTGTGTGTGTGTGCGTCCGAGAAATAATAAGCTTCCCATTAGGAATTCATGGCAATTGAGGAGAAGGCGGTGTGTGGGACATAAGGAATAAGAGGACATTCCGGACTGATAACCCATATGGTGTTCCCCATTATTTTCTCCGTCTCTTATTCCCCATATACACGGGAAAAAGAGGGAAGAGAAAGGAGAGAAAGGAGAGAAAGGAGAGAAAGGAGAGAGAGAAAATGTGTATTTATGTATTTACAACTTGGGAAAACAAGGGAAAGGCATAATCATGGTTATTATTTCCCGTCTCCCAATTCCCACCTATTTACACTCCAATTACATGTGTCCCAACATGCTTTCTCCCAAACCAGCAGCACCAAATAGCAATGCTTT
>JAQGAK010005070.1:0-10878 GCA_034696945.1 Lipothrix lubbocki | reverse complement strand
TGTGTAGCGCACATGTTGCGCTATCGTGGAAGTTTAAAAGTGTTGCCTCAGCAGGAATAATAAGACAAAGGGGCAAAAGTGAACTTCCATAAAAAAACAACACGTATTTTAAGAAATTTTGTAACTCCCTGTTTGGGAAATTATTTAAAAAGGTCAATCTATGTATTTGTATCATCGGCGAAGCCGATGGCTTTTACGCTAGTTATCAACTAAAACAACTTATTCAACATATCACCAATACATAATTACATATATAGAATACACATCATCAAATTAATGACAACGCAAACCGATCTATTTTAAGATGCACACATTTATCAAAAACAGTGTACACAAAAATAAAATAAATGCAAATGAAACTAATTAAAGCTCGCTAATTTACCTCGGCGTACTAAACTTCTCCAGGAGCAGTCTCTTCGCTTGGGGAAGGCAGTCCATAGCACTTCCTCTGTCCGAATCCGTATCCGACATTTGGTCAAAATGCCTTCGTGACATTGTCTAAAATGTTAAAATTCTCACACACTAAAAATAAATTTAATAGAAAAATGTATTACAAAAATGAATCAATATCGTCAGGAAAATTAAATTAATTAATAATAATAATTGACGCCACTATAATTAAGTCGGAATGTGGATGATTCATGTCGAAAATCTCAGGAAGAACTGAAAGACAAACTGCCTTTTATTTAACGGTCAAATATTCTTCCCTATGATTTTTCCCTATCGTTTGTTGTGCCTTTCGCTTCTCAAAACACCTCAAAACTCGACTTTTTCCCTCACGTACGCGGGCTCAACGTTTATTTTTAGACAGGCGGGATAAGCTTTGCTAGGCATTGGCTTCAGTTTCACTTCCTCGCATTCCTATTGGTCCAATTCTTGGCTGTGGGCGGAAACTATTGCTCAATACTCAATTGTTATTGGCTGAGCGGAGCAGTATGTTAAATAAAGGGTTTATAGAATGTTCGGATAGTCGGCGAAGGATCCCAACGTACCAATTTCTATACTTTCAAAGTTAAAATTAGTACTTTTGAATACTTTATCGACGGGATGGAATTTCGGCAGGAAATTTTGAAATTCATGTGATGTCATGTACAGCGGGGAATATAATTAGCTTGTCCATTCACTTTTTCGAAAATAATTGGGTGAAGATCGTGGAAATTCCAGAAGTGGACAATATTTTTACGAATTAATTTGTATTGAAGCATGGCTATACCCTGGATTCAACAGAAAAAGCACACGGATAAAGAAAGGTATGGAATTTAAGTGGATTTGTAATTTATATTTTGATGGAAATTAGATTTTTAGTGGAAATTGTTGGAATTATTTTGTGGTGCTTGGAAGATTTTGGGGAAATGACAATATTGTGGGATTTTATTTTGTTGATCGTAAAACTGTAATTGAGGCTGTTTATTTGTTTTAAATGAGATTATTTTGTTGTAAAAGTAGATATTATTATAATTTGCGTGCAGAATTGTGTGTAAATATTTTGTGTGATTTTAATTGGATGAATAAATAATTGTTTATTTAAATATGTTTATTCTACAGGTGGATATGCATCTATCCGGCGTACCTCAATAGCAAAAAGACCCGGGCGGAAGGACGCCGCATTGCTCTTGATAAGGTAATTTTTTTAATGGGGATCTTTAATTTCTTTACATGGCCAGGAATGCATTATTATGGAAACTTTGGACAGATTTATGGGATTTCTGACTCTTGATAGGTAATTAGTAATTGAATTGTGATCGGTTAAAAAATATGATGGATAATGAATATTATCTTTTTTAGGCTGTAGAAAACCCTAACTATGCGGAACTGAAAGAAGTTTTAATGAACGCGGGGTTCACAATCGGGATAGAAAATAAAGCGTATTCAAGAGAAAAGTCCAATGAGCCGGAATTAAGAGGACGACTTCGTGTTCAGTTTCGTAATGACGACGGATCTTTAGTTAAACCAGAGTTTCCTACGCGTAAGTTAAATAATGATGGAAAATGTTTGGGAAGTAGTAAAATTTGTTGGAGGGGCTTGGGCCTTCCGTTTTAACTAATGCTGGTAGCTAATACATGCTTTGTATATGTCTGATTTCTTAGGAGAAGCAGTAATGGTCTACTGTGGTGAACGAATTCCAAAGTTAAAATCACGAACCCAGAAGGATGCTAAGGCCCAAGGAGATTCCCAACAAGGAACTTCTCAGGGTGGGGGCAAGAAGAAGGGCAAAAAGAAGTAGACAAAGATTTTGGCCGGATCCCATTGCAATGGTTTATGTTTTGTACCTTAAGAATGTTTCTGAGTAGTATACTTTTGTTATACTCTGAGGCTCTTGTATCAATAAAGTTGCGACTATTTCAACATGACATATGCGTTATTATTTACTGTAGAGTTTGTTTTAAACAGTCGAACTGTGTGAGTGTGAGTGGGCAGATTCGTTTCTACTTGCGTACATTATAATTTTATAATATAGCACAACAAGCTTGTATGGATGTTCAATGAATTCATAATTTATCTTGCTACTAGGTTTAGCTGAGAGTTTGTAAAAAGGGGTAGTGAATATATTGAGCGGCAATAATAATTTAGCCAGAACCTCCCTCAACACTAGCAAATTAGATTATACAAAGTTCCAGATCTAATCTAATTTTTTATATCTTCAAAATGCTTACCAACGAAAAGCAAATTATCACATAGCTTGCATGTAAAAAGGATTAAAAAAAGAGATTTATACATATATTTTGGTATTCGAAGTTAAATACGAATTATAATTACTTACTCGGATTAAATAATGTATTTCAGTCATATCTTGAAAAGGTTAAGGTCTTGGTCATGTGTAATCAGGCTCAGAACAGAAAGCCCATAATTAATGTCACGCTAATGTGTTTCTTTCAGCAGCTATTACACGTCAACAAGATTACATCTCATCTAGAGATTTACTTAATTATAGGTTAGAATTAAGACTCCAGAGTGCACATAAACTGACACCAGCATTCACAATTCTGTTCCATACTTCCTCCTATTTTTCACTACCCGGCAAAATATTTTTAACGTACACCGATTTAATCATCTTGTCTTTACTTCTTAATCAATATTACATCAATACATACTTGTTCTTAATTAAAGATAATAAAACGGATTAATAAAATGGCATCTACAAAAACTATTGATGTTACGGTAGTAGGTTCTATTCTCACGGACCTTATTTGGTATGTCGCTTTAAGTATAATTACATGTATATAGTTTCATTTTTTCCGTTTACTACTATTATATTTATTTATTTAGCTACGCTGACCGACTACCAAGACCAGGTGAAACTATCGGTATGACATTGTTTGTTTTGTAATAGAAAAATATAATAATTATTGTACACACAATACAATTTACCAAACGGATGTAACTTTCGCCTCAGCGGGGACCGACTTCCAAAGCGGTTATGGAGGGAAAGGAGCTAATCAGTGTATTGGAGCCCAATGTCTTGGGGTGAAAACAGCCATGATCGGAAAGGTTCTAGTTTCAGGAATATTTACAAATTAATAATTATTTTTAGTAAATTATATTATTTCCATTTAGGTGAAACTAGGTAGACACATATGTTCTTCTCAATGGCAAATTACTTTCTCTCCTTGTCTGATTATTTAAAATTATTTCTATTATTATTATTATTTATTTATTTATTATTTTATTTAAAATTATTTCAGGTTGGAAAAGATGTTTTCGGAAGAGAATTTTATGACCATTTTGTTAAAGAAGGCGTAAATGTTGATGGGGTAACGTTCGAAGATGATGTTCCCACTGGAGTAGCTTCAATAATGATCGACAACCAAGGTAGTAGACAAATTTATGATCTTCTATATATATATGAGCTAATTAAGAAAAAGAATTTTAATTAATTTTAAGGAAGAATAATGATATGTCTAAATATATAATCTTCCCACAGGCGATAACACAATTCTCTACGTAGATGGAGCCACGAAGTTAGTTTCACCTGATTACGTCTTGCAAGTGGGACATGCGCTTATAGCATCATCGAAGATTATGGTTGGTCAGTTGGAAGTGCCTGTGGAATCAACGTTGATAGCTTTTCAGTTAGCAAAACAGTATGGCGCTACGACTGTGCTCAACGCAGCTCCTGGAAGGTCAAACGTGCCTGAACAATTGTTTCAGTTAACGGATATTCTGGTTGTGAATGAATCAGAGGTAAAAACTTTTATAGTTTTGACATTTTCATTGTCATCATTAATATTATTATATTTTTAATAATTAAATTTAAAAAAATTATTGATGTGGGTTCAAAACATAAAAGCGCCTACAAATGTAGAGCCTCTCCTATACGATACTTTACTTTGATTTGGCAGGCGGAGATCATTTCTGGACTAGAAAAGGTCACAGCAACAGCTGGAGCTACAGAGGCTGTCGAAAAAATGAAAAAACTTGGATGTACTAATGTAATAATTACATTAGGAGGTGATGGTGCAATACTTTGGAATGATTCCACCAAGTCCTTTCTCCAGCTTCAAGCTCCCAAAGTGAAAGTAATTGATACAGTCGGAGCTGGAGATTGTTTTGTCGGGACTTTAACAGCTTGCTTATCCTCCGGGGAGGAACTCACTTCAGCTTTTAAACAAGCTATTTCTAATGCCTCAGACTGTGTGCAGCGTAAGGGGACCCAGAGGAGCTTTCCGGACAAATTAGTGAGACCGAACAACTGACCAGAATAATATCAATACTCAAATATTGAAATTAACAATAACATTATTGCATACTAAACGAAGAATAAAAGAATAATTTGCAGTTCCCCATATGGCGAACAATTGCACTTTGCCCCTATATGTAACAATCGGAACTTAATCATCCATGCCAACATATTACAGTATCTTCCCTTGCTCCAGCACAAACTTTTAGCATCTCGAAGTTTCAATGAGGATGAATTAATATAGGATTTAAAACCCATATTAAATTTGTTTAGACAGCTCTTCATCACCATAATCAAGCAAAACATCTTCATATTGCACAGTATTTAAGTATTTCCATGTAAGTACTCCGAATCAGTTTATTAGCTCGTCTATATAATGACTTTATTTTTTCCTCACATCTCCGTTATTTTAATAAATGACAGCTATAGGCAGCTTATAATGTTCTAATAACTCTTAAACCCTGTTAAGTAACTGCACACATAAATATACCATTTGACAGCACGTATTTCTTCGATTTTATCATATTTGTCATCATCCTTCAACTTCAAATTTGTTATGCAAGCAAGCTGCCGTAGCAGAAACAGAAAGCAGTACACATGAAATGTATCTCAACAGTATGCTGATAACCTTGGAGTTTTAACTTGTACAAGCACCAGCAGCCTCATCATCCCTCCGGTCCGGTATACTTGCACATTCTGATTTCAAATCTCTGATACCTTCCTAGCTCCTTTATTATCCCATTCTAATTATGTTATACATTACCCTTTTCTGTCCTTATCTATAATAAATATAATCTCAGTTTATCTGATCTACATACTTCAATTCGTCTATACTGTCACATCCCCTATTCATTCGCTGAAGCGATCAAGTGGCTTGATTAAATTTATTAAGTATCTGCTGAATGTCAATGCACTATACAACATCTTTTTCTAAAAACTGTAACAATAGTAATTAAGATTTTATTTTCCAATTTGACATGTCTTCAAACCAAAAAATCGATATAACCGTAGTCGGTTCTATATTCATGGACCTCATTTGGTAGGGAAAAATTGAAATAATATTAAATTAATTATAATCAGCACATAACCATAAAAGAAATATTAATAATTAAAAAATAACAAATTCTTTCCATTTATTATAGCTATGCTGATCGCCTTCCCAAGCCGGGAGAAACGATCGGTAATATACTGAAACAATTGTTTCTTTCCCTATTATTTATTTAAATAATTTTAAATTAAAAAATTAAATTATAAGATCTTTAATGTGCTAGAAATTATTTATATTTTTTTACAATTCAGGTGGCACTGACTTCCAGAGCGGTTTCGGAGGTAAAGGAGCTAATCAATGTATTGCCGCACAGCGTCTTGGGGCAAAAACTGCATTTGTTGGGAAGGTTTGCAGACAAATTAAGAAAATGTTGCATAATTAAATTACATATCCTTGTACAATATTTCATTATTGAAAAATTTCCTCTTTGTGGTTGAGATAAAGCGTTATAAATATTATATTTCCTTATTTTAACGACACGTCAGCTGGGAAAGGACAGTAATGGAAAGCAATATTTTGATAATTTCGTGAATGAAGGCGTTTGCGTGGATGGGATAAAATTTGAGGAAAATGTTCCTACTGGCGTAGCCTCAATAATGGTGGGCAACGACAATGGTATTTTTAGCTAAATTACATAAATTAAAATAATTATTGCAAATTTGCCTCTCATCACGCAAAAAATATTATTTTATTAGCAATGATTAATTGATGTAAATAATGGTTAGTGGTCTGAAATCATGATATACTTGTGTTGCACCACAGGTGAAAACATGATTATCATAGTAGAGGGCGCCACGAAGTTAGTTTCTCCAAGTTATGTCGACGAAGTTGGAGATGGACTTATCGCCTTGTCGAAAATCGTCGCATGCCAACTGGAGATTCCTCCAGAGTCCACACTAGCAGCTTTGAGATTAGCAAAAAAGCATGGAGCCACTACCGTATTTAACCCAGCTCCGGCATTACCAGGCTTGCCTGAAGAAATCTTCAGACTGACAGATATTTTAGTCGTGAACGAAACGGAGGTAACCAATTCGTTATTGCGATCTGTGATCAACTCAATAACGCAGCACCCTTGATTTAATTTTCAACATCAACTTTCATGACAATTCCATGCTTGTTAAATTGCAACCTTTGAAATATCTTACATAATTTTATTTATTGATTTTAAAGGCGGAGATAATTAGCGGGGTGGAGAGTGTCACTGTCAAAACGGGTGCTCAAGAGGCAATCGAAAAACTCAAAGAACTCGGTTGTGCTAATGTAATAATTACATTTGGAGGAGACGGTGCGCTACTTTGGGACGGTTCTACCAAGGTTTTCCTCCAGTTAGAAGCTCCGAGAGTGAATGCCGTAGATACAACCGGAGCTGGGGACTGTTTTGTGGGAACTTTAATAGCTTGCTTGTCCCGTGGGGATGAGTTAGCTACAGCTTTTAAACAAGCTATTACCAACGCTTCGGATAGTGTGCAGCGTAAGGGGACCCAAAGTAGCTTTCCTTACAAATTAGTGGCTGCATAAAAGTAATAATTGAGGTCAATTTGATAAATTCGTTTCATAATATGTACGTCGTATATATATATATATAGATAGGAAGTGATTATTATAATTATTATAAATAGTAAATCCATGGACATGTTAATAATAATAAGAATTCGCGGCCACACATACGTATGTATTCGTATTTTTAGAATCAATTTTACTTTGACGTTTTTGACAATAATAATTTGGCTTATTACTCGACGTAAAAAACACGTATTTATTTATCCATTTTTATTATTTATTGAACTATACTTGTAAACGATAAGAAAACGTTTCAGTAGTTAGTGTAATAATTCAGATCCCAACTAAAAAGTGTTGTTACAAATATTATTCCTTTGATTTAGCGTGCTATTTTTCCAACTACATCCACGGATATTAGACATCATTGGATTTCGGATCATTATTGCTTTTAACTACTTTGACTACTTCTGTATTATTCTTCAACGAGTTGTTTTCACTCTTTTCTTGATGAACGTTCTTCCTTAATAAGAAATTCTCTTCAGCAAGTGACTAGAGTTTATATGTATCTAATCCGAAATCATCTTCTAGCAAGCAGCCTCTAATTATCCCAGTTCCACCAAGTATCATCCAGCTTGCAAAAACAAAAAGATATATTTTAGCCATATATGCAACTTAAGGTGTCAATATCAATACTGCAAATCTTGCATTCTTTTAGTTTATCAACATCAAAGCTCATACAGTTATTGCACTGATTGCGTACTTCTTTCGCATACCATATATAGAGTTTAAAATTCTTCGGATCCATCATTTCAATTCTTTATCTTCCCTCTAGTCCCTAACTATTACAAAACTTGAATCTGTTTTCTGTGCATGCTGCACAGCTAATTCATATGCACTTGGACCTCTTTCAGGCACTAAAGGTTTGGCAAATTTAATAACCAAATGTACTGCAACAAAAGCTACAACAAACGGAATAATATGCCTGCGGCCTGGTGTTAGGAACTTAAAAGTTGTTTTCTTCTCTTCTGCCATTTAAAATCGGCGGCTCTCAGACTTAAATGAAATTAAAAAAACCAGTCATTAATACCTTTATTCTGTTGTACTTACTATCTACATATAAAAAAGTACAAATAAAATTTCACTAAAATAGTTACATACACAATTAATACATACGTCAACTTCATCCTGAAATAAATACAAAAATAAATACAAAAATTAATACAAAAATTAATACAAAAATTAATACAAAAATAAATACAAAAATTAATGGAAAATAAATCTGATAATAAAGTAATTTCAGAACTTAATTATGTTTCAAATCCTGACAAATCCTACACCATAAAAACATAATTGCTCACATCTTTAAAAGGTGCATTAGTATTGCAAGACTGTGTCAACATGTGTTGAAAGCTGATTTAACGTTCATATGCTTTAAAAATGTCTTTTTTTCTAAAGCGATTTAATTCATTTAATAATAAGTAACGACCACAATAAGGATAAGCAGCAGGGGATGTACTCACGTCAAAATGACCAAGAACAGGACCAAGAGGCAAAAAAAAGCAACACAAAACAGGATAAAGTGTCTTGCTTGCATTTACAAATTGATTGCGAAATTATCCTCCTGCCTCTTACATATACATACATATATACATACTCTTTTAAAACTTGTTGCTGTTAATTAATTCCTTTTTTATATCTTCCCAAAACAAATCCTCACCAAATAATCAATTCAATTCTTGGACTTCCACGCTTTCACTTGCTCTCCTATATACTACGTTACTACGTGTGATTTTCAACGGACTTTTTAATTTTATCCCAAGAATAATTTTTAAATCTTGTATTGTCATCACTTGTGTGTGTGTATACATAAGATATGAAATAACGTTTCACTTTAAAAATACATAAGATAACAAAAAATGCTTTATTTACATAATATAATATAGAAATGCATAGTAAAAGTTGCACGTAAAGTTGCAAGTAGTAAAAATCCACTGAAAAACTTCTGGGAAATTTAAAACGAGTATCTCTTCTATTTTTCTTAAATATCTAATTAAATTCAAGTGAAGGAACCCCCGCCGGAGTTTAAAATTAGAATGTATCTCTCAATTAAATCTGCTGTGCTGCCTTTGAAGGGAAACAATATTTTTTATCTTTCAATTCCTACATTTTATCGTTTAGCATTTCTCCATTGAAAAAATGTATATAAGTAGACAATTAGTATTTAAAGCTTTTTTTGTCGATTTTATCCCATTTATTTCACACCAATTGCTATGGGAATTTCTCCCTCAAATCTCATTTTTGTTGTTCTTTTATTTTTCTATATGTACACATTGCATTTCCTTTTAAATCCTTTTAAATCCCTTTTTAATGTTTACCTCGAAAGCAATTCCCACTGGATTTAACGCGAAAAATAAACATCTTATTATTATTAGATAATTCATTCACCCGATTTGGTAGATAATTGGTTAGAAAATCTATTAATTTTAATTTATTGTGCTGTTTTTATTTTCCATGTTAATTAATTTACTTGTTGTTTTAATTATTTTTTGATTAATGTCTGATTTACATTTTCTTTTCTTTTTTAATTATTTTTGTATTATTTCAGTGTCGATTTGCTATTTATTTATTATTATTTATTGCTCTATTACTAATTACTTATGATTTATATGATAAATATCAAAAAGGATCGATTCAATATATGTGAAAGGAAGTAAACCAGATTGTATAATATTTGGGCGAGAATTTGTGTCAGTCGAGAAGATTTAGAACGTACACACATTATATTGTATCTGTAGAATGGAGGAATCAGTCTGTAATAATTTAGGAATTTAGTACTTGGATTTGTAATAATGACAAGATATGAAAATATTAATAATAACAATAAAAAGTAAGTCCAATAAAATAATTATATATAATATTACATTGCCCAAAGAGAGAAAAGAGATTATTATATTGTTTTGAAGGAAAAAAACAGCAGTGATAATTTCTTAACAGCTCTCACATGTAGAGAGAGACAGAGAGAGAGAGAGAGAATTTTTGGCAATCCTTCCATTTTTTGGAATTGTGCCCTATGGGGTTAATATACAGATTGCATTTTCGTAGGATGTAACTTGTAAGCCCTAGCAATTTTCTATATCCTTGCATTTAAATGTGCATTTCATAGGTAAACTTTATATACTTAAATGTATATTATATGTGTTTCCAAGTATATACAAAATGTATATTGAATTACACATTTCACAGGTCCCACTGCATTTTCTATATGTACGGCTACTCTAAATGATTGGAATAATTGGAGGAGCGAACAACAAGGAATTGAAGTGAAATGAAAGGGGCGTGCGTCGGAATTGCATAACGACGATCTTTAAAGCATTTGCACAATAAATTGCGATTAAAGCAGCAGTCTCTCTCTCTCTCTCGCTTTTTGCATTTCCATGAATCCTCATCAATCATCAAACATAAATTACAGGATTTAATATCAAGCTTGGGATAAAAATTGTATATTTTAAATATTTACTTTTCGGGTTTCGGCCTATTTATTTACACGAGGCGGCAAAGATCATATCAAGTATTATTATTTATTTATTATTATTATTTATTATTATCTATTTATTATTATTTATTTATTATTATTATTTATTTATTATTATTT
>JAQGAK010005069.1:0-10884 GCA_034696945.1 Lipothrix lubbocki | reverse complement strand
AGTATATAGCGAATGAGTATTACATGGTATGCCACGGTGGGCCCAAGCCCTGTGCTTAACCCATATACTCCTTTGTATGTACTTATTAAGCAGGCTACATATATGTATACATAATCATGTTCAATATTGGTTCGTGAGTACTTGTTTCACTCAAATTTCAACTCATGTTTAACTCATGCTTTTTTACGCCTTACAGCGGAAAAGTGCTATATAGAAAAGAAACTAAAGCTTAAACGTCTTAAGACGTTTTAATTAAACTAACAACAAACGGATCGGCATTACTGCAATGCAAAATAGGAAATAGACAGAGAGATGGTTTACACAGTGCTTTCGGAAATCAAACACTTTCATCCAGCTAATTTATTTAAACTAAAACGGAGTATATGACTAAAAAAATAGAAAGTGATCCACAACATTTAACTATTTATACTCGGCGGAACTAAGCCTCATTATATGAGGGCGTACTACATTTAAATTAGGAATAACGGCTTAAATTAAATCAAATTATAGAAAACAACAGATAACAAGTGTGCCACTAAAGGTAATAAAATGAATACAACAATAAATACTACTACAACTTCCAGAAATGACAATAAGAACGTCTTTTTAACGTACTTAAAGTACTTTCCAGACAATAATAATTAAGATTAAAAAGATTTAAAATAAATGCGAGTAAAGTAAATTACCTCAGCCATACGATAGTTGATAACAAGCATCTCTCCAGAAACTCGAGCTCGTTTGGATGTCAGTGAAGCTAGTAATGTTCCATGAGTTACTCGGAGTAAAGATGAAATTTGAGATACAACTTCCAGATTTTTTACTAATACAGATTCATCACGATATGAGGATTTCTTGGGCAAAAATTTTACATTTCCTGCAAAAAATCAAAAATAATTGATTTCTATAAAGATGCATGCTAATAGTAATTTAATTAATGGTAATCAATAACAATTTCATCATTTAATCATACAAGATAAATTAAAAGGCTTTGAACAAGTAGCATTCGATTTAACAAGTAGTGAATATAGAGGCATTTATAATTGATTACCGAGTAAAAGAACGGCGGAGAGAACATTAAACAATTTCTGCTGTTTGTCAGCACCGAAGCCCACCATTTCCATCGATTGCTTTAGTCTTGAAAATTCATAGCTTTCATCAACTCCGTCCAAAGTGTAACACCCACTCTGAATGTACAACAAACCAGTTACAAGAAATTTAATGATTAGATCCTTTCAACCACATGACAGGAAAGATATTTGAAGATGTCATAAAAATAGCATATGTGGGCTTAGTAAAAGCCAGATTTCATGTAATATTTCATTTTTCAAGAGTTTACACACCTGGTTAAGGTAATGGTAACTGTGAGGCGGTAATAGATTCAAATATTCTTTTTCGGTTTCATTAGCTCCAGCCAGAAGGTAGTAAAAAACATGGTAGTTCCGTTCATTCGGAGCTTGGCAGCATATCCTTGACTTTTCCAATAGAAATTTTTGGACGATTGATCTGTACAAGAAGGCGACATAAAAATTTGATGAAAGAAGGAGAAGATGCAAGAAAGCAAAAAGAAGAAGCATTCACATACACACACATACACATGGGATACGCTAATATGCTAAGTAAAAGAGTTCTTCTCTTAATCTTCTTGTAAGGTTCAAGAATGTCTGAGCAGTACCAGAGATCACACACTGCAAGAAGACTATTTTTCAAAACAAATATAACTTTGATGGGAAACATTTAAATTCCTAAGTATTGTGACCTAAAAATAGATAAGTCAAAAAACGTTTAATATAAAATCTTATGTGTTACTCAAAACTTCACAAGAGAGAAAAGAAAACCTATGACTTTGAATCCTTTGGACGGTAAATTGAACTGGAAGCCTTCCAAATACTTTTCACCCAGTCACGCAAGCAATTGTTTCGTACAATCCTACAAACGTCTCCAATCCGAAATAGTTGAAATGCAGTTTAACCCACACTGAACCGAATGTTTACCTCCACCATGAACTGCATTTTGTTTTTGTAGGCGCGAAATTAACCAATTACAGAGAAGCTCTTACTTATTATTATATTATTGTTCAGTCACAAGATCAAAAAGTGATTTCATACTTTCTGGGTTAGTTATACAAGATACAAGAAATCTAAATAGCTAACACATCTATCTATTTTACTATAAAAAGAACCTTTCGGATTGAATTTTAACTCTTCTTCTCCTTTGTATATCGTCGGCGAAGTATCAAAAAGTACCAATTTTGGTGTTGAAGATATAGAAATTGGTACTTTGGGAATCTTCACCGACGATATCTAATATCCAGAATAAACCATTTGTCTTCTAGAGACATTTAGAGGTAAAAAATATATTGTGTATACTTATCTATCAACAGGGATCGCATTCATAACAAACCAACATTCAAGATCAAATATTTAGAAAATTTAGCATGTCATTTGATAATAATAATAATATGCAACAGTAACTTACCCATGCACCATTCCATTTTCCCGATAGCTCACTTGAATAAATTTCCCAAAACGACTTGAGTTATTATTATGAGCAGTTTTGGCGTTGCCGAAAGCCTGTAAAAGAAATCCATTAATTTTTTAATGTTTGGACACGCTTGAAGTATGTTGTCAAGATACAGTGCGTGAAATGAAAGAGGAACAACTTCCAGCAAGTGTTAATTGACAGAGGGAGATGTTAAATTTGGGCCGGTTCCAGATGTTATATAGAGCAGTAATAAAATTCTCTCAAGTCTCAAGAATATATAAGTAATACAACAAACAACCCAAGAATCCATTATCCATATTGATTCGCCTAGTAACTTAATCAAGAGGATAAGCCTTCATTCGAGTGTAATTTATGCTCACCAGCTATAAATTACACTGGAAGAAAGGAAAAAAAGTTCAGGCTGCCAGCGAGGGAAGAATAAGCTATGCCAAGAATAATAAACTGCACAAATATCTTCAAGATTCTAGTGTGAAGATCACACTTAGAGATTTGGAAACATTTGTTAGAGATTTTTTGATACTTGCCATAGCTTTGGAATAGCCTTCAAAAGATTTTAGTAGTAGTAGTAGGAAAGGTAAATTACATTGAAATGATGGTTGGTAATTGACATAATTTTCATTTTTTCATAAATGGTCAGGGCAATTTAATTATTATACACAGAAGATATAAGAAAGATGTTCATACTTCAAGAACAGGCCCAGCGCTGAGTATAGTTTGTTCCACTCCGCTTCCATGAGTTCCTTTCTGGCTGAGTGCCGTTAAATGATGAAGAAGAAAGTTAGTGCTTTCTGTTTTACCGCTTCCACTCTCACCACTTATCACAATACACTGGTTTTTTCTCTCTTTGAGCATAGTATGGTATGCTGAGTCAGCTATGGCAAATATATGGGGAGGTAATTCCTCCCGCCTTCTATTTTGATACAGTTTCACATATTTGGGATTATAAATTGGATAAAATTTAAAAGGATTCACAGCTATCAGAATAGAGCCTACATAGGTATAGATGTGACCAGCAGTAAATCGGGATTTGAGGCTTTCCAGCAGAGTTGATTCATTGAGGTCGGGTAACTGACATAGGTCCGGGTATTCCTTGTCCTTGGGCTGGAAATGAAACCGGTAGAAATAATCTCGTATAAACTGTGTATCTTTAACAAAACTTTCATTCCACAAGGTATCGTTGAGTCTTTCGCGAAGGCAAAAGCGGTAACATTCGGGCCCAGGACTGAGCGCTTCGTGGGATCCCCATGATTTTGTATTCAGCGACTCCGCATTATCAGATGAGTCGGATACTTTTGGCCACAGGAGCTTCAGAGCCACTGGTGATTCGTAGGAACTAATACGGCGCTCTTTGCACTCTTGCCCAAAGGAATTTCCTATGACTTCGGCCAATTCGAATTCATGGGGATTTGGAAAGCCCAATTTTTGTACAATGCAGGACACTATGTCTTCAGCTGTTGTATGCTTGCTCGCTTCCACCGACAGGGCTTCAAAGTCTTCCGACAGCGAGCCAACATAAACAGTGACGATGAACCGAGCATTCTTCTCTTCCATTGCGGTCCTCGTAGAATTTCGCCCCCGCCCTCTTGTCACCCTGAGAAGTAAATAAAAAAACGCGGAGTTAAAAAAATGCGTTTTAAGCTCAAACAATATTTTCTTGTCAACGAATGCGAAGAGTGAAGAGAAGACCGTAAGACTTTTATTCATCCGCTATATACGAAATTGTTCTAGTCTAGATACAGATAACACACCCGATAACTTAATCCCTATCAGTGGCGTCATTAGGAACTCCGTCATGTTTGAATAACAGATTTTATTTCCGTTGTACAGAAAAAAAAAACCTCAAAAGTCAAGACAGTAATGATTGTACAGGAGCGGAAGCGGAGAATTGATAAAGTATTCATGAACGCCGATGCGTTAATGAGCTAGTGTAGTGTGTACATAAGGTACTTAACTTGTAATTACTTCTCATTTGCGACCTCTGCACCAGCATTTCAGCCCATTTTGAGAGAATAGTAGAGAATATTATTGTATAGAAAAGTATTATAGTTAAGTTCCACAACGTCCCCAAAGTATTCCACGAAGTATTCCACAATCCAACAAAATATATAAAGCACAATAATTCGTTGACACACGTAATATGTATATCTATCTGTATTAGGTTCAGGAAAGGAACAAATTATTGATCACTAAACTCGGTTTGAAACCCTATCTGCGAATAATAAGCTTCTTAGAAAGTATGAATCACGGACGACAGACTATATCCTCCACTATAATTCCTCCACTACTATACTACTGGATTAGGCTTAATTTAGGCACAAAGAAATCCTAGTAATATTATTTAGCTTTAAGCCACCACTACTGATGCTCTCAATATCAAAAGAAACTTACACATATTCAAAGGTCTCACTACTTACTGTACAAGGCTACAGACACAGACACTCCTACCATACCGACATGCTTAAATGCGACTAAGGAATTTGTAACTCAGAAATTGAAACAAATGCCTATTTATATAACATTTTTAGATTAAATATGCGTTCTCCATGGGTAAAATATGTGTCACGTGCATACGAAAAATTTACAACAATTAAAATTATCACATTTACTATAACTCTGATACATGGAGAAGATCACATCTTAAATTGTTCCTTTCCTATGTAATACAGTGAACAAGTGAACACATTTTTTACACATCTAAATTTGAATAGCATTGGAGAAGGTCCCGTATATTTGACTAAACTGGTTTTAATCAATTTAATATCTTTGACAACTTGCAGCCTGCTGTTAAAATTGGCTTCAAGTCCGGCAGTAGTAGTCGATTAAACCATGTAGGCAAGGACTCCAGTAGTATAGCTACTTATAGTTAGTTACTCAATTTATAAACATACACACTACACATAACTAATAATAATAAGAACTGGTGTAGAAAAAGAAAATTTCTGTCGAGGATTAATGCTTCATAAACTTTATGGCTGAGGAATTATAAAAACATTTTTTGTTATTTCTGCATCTGTCTACTAAATCATCAGTTCAACTTATCTACTGTAACGACTAACGAGTAACGATGTAAAAGCGGTTCAAGCAAGAGTTCCGAACTATGTCAGGCTGAGACTATATAAGCTACTACTAAACTATTCACTATCCTAGGCTAGTTGAGGTATTCTCACACTTAAACAACATTACGTAAATATTGGTAACACGAGAGGTACTATAGTATAATAGCTAGTAGTTAAACTATACACCTCAATAATGAATCGGCCAGGGCAAGAGTAGGATAATGTTCTTAAACTTAAGATCGCCAATGTCTACGAATTGCAATGAATTTTATAGTTTCTGATCCATAAGTAAGTTAGCATAAACTAAATGCAAACCATAAAAACTTAAATGAACATTAATTCGAGGCATCAACTGCACCTTTTGGTCCTGATGTCCTACTTGTTTTTACTTTTATATACTCTGAAAAGATATATGTATAGATACATCTTCAAATTAGTACTACTATAGATAAGATTTAACAATAATAATTATTACAAATTTCATATGAACACACACCACAATATCGAATATCGACTCTCATCAGAGCTTGTTCTTCTTGGTCATGGCAACTGCTGGTAACATAAACTGATTTGATTACGAAACGTACTTACTTTATAGTTAGTATTGTAAGTATATCAAGTATAGTAAGTAGTAGCTCATATAGTATAGCTCATAGAGAGTCAAGAAATGTGATACCTTTTATTTCGAATTCGAAGGACAGAAGCATGAGTCAAATCCAACCAACGTGAGACTACATATTCTTATTAATTTTATTTGGATAACCTTTCAAATCATATATTATAAAAGAAATTAAAATAAATGCTAGCCGGGGAGAATTGAAGGCGCCTACATCTGCATATGAAGCAATTTGTTCTTCTAAACTCCGGTTTGCTCTCTGATAAAGGCGTATTCATCGTAGATTCATACACATGATTTTATATAGCGAAGGTGATTACACGGCCAAAAGCATATTCAGTATCAGAATGTTCTAACTAGTAATAATTGTCCAGAAATTTCCTTAATAACCTCTGATATGATTACATTATAAATTATTAGTAATGTAAACAGCCTTGATTTGCACACTTATCACACACATTCCATACACAAAAGAGCCTAATACACAGAGATTCATGAATTATTTATGAATCCGCATGGCAATTCGGACGGGTGATTTGGTTTACACAGCCGTTCTTGTTTCCTTCTATTATATGTATCTACTATACTATACAGTATTTTGTAACCCATACGGATCACCGATTCAACTTGTTGCTTCCTCCAAATTCCAGTTTCCACATTGTGTATACAAGAAGTATACTTCAATTAATTTCAAAAACTTTTGAGGAATGCACATGGAGTAGATACATGTACTACTCACTAATATAAATTCTAAAATGGAATGCAATTTTACGAACATAATCATGTATACATCAGGTACATAAATTTGAATCCATAGCTTACAAATGAAAAACATGAAAGGCAATGCAAGAAATTATAATTTGTAGCTAAAAATGCATTTAAAACTTTATAGATTAGAAACTTTAAACACAAACTAAAACGTCAGAGGAAGTATTTTTAGTGTAGTAGCCACTATAGCCAACATCCGGTTTTGTGGTTTGGTTTCATTCAATATAAAATCCATAGTTTAAAATTGGTAATTCCATGTATGTCCTCCCTTCAAAAGTTTTAAGTTGTAAGTAGTCATGAAGACATTCTTTCTCGATAAATTCAATACATCAACTTCATTATTTCATTCAATTTATCTAAAGAACCTAGATACTAGAACTCGAATTTTACGATTTGCATTATTATCATATAACTAATATGGTAATAAATATGATCCCTGACCACCATGATGAAAATATCGTTCTACCTACATGAAAATTATTACTGGAAAAATAAAATTATTTTGCTGACAGCAATTTTGCTAAATTCATTTTATATAAGACAACAACAAACTTGATTAATTCGACTTGATTTAGCATCATATTACTAAATTCACTCCATAATTTACATGTGTATCAAATGGCTATGAAGACGTCTCGATTACAGAAGAGCACATCCACACGAACACACTTTTTGAGATTCAGATTTGTTCCCAAAATCGAATTACTACAACTCTTCATACATGGCAAGCACGACATCACGAGTGACATGTTAATAAGATAGTTAATATTACACTTGATGTATACTTAAATTTTAAATATACATATATGCTGAATTCACAGACAAATATTTATTTGTAATAATAATACTAAAATGAATGTAAGCTATCACAGCTTGGACAACATATATTTTCTAAAAGATATTAATAACTTTCTTGATAAGAAATTCATCGACCTTCACGCACCTGATTTTACATATTCAAAGACGTAGAACTACATCTTGGAACAAAAACTTTCAATTATAATGATCCAAACGTCTCTGCAATTTTTACTGTCCATACATAAGCGCACAAGTATATAAACTATTATAAAAATGTTTGTATATATGTACTTATTATTATTACTATTACGAATGTATACACAAGTTTAAAGTTTATATTTTATAGACACCTCACTACTGTACTGACTGCGAGAAGATTTTGACTTGTGAGTAGATGAGATTCTTTCTTAAGAAGAAGTTGAGAATGAGAAGTTTGGCCAAAAGTAAAATATATGATGCACCGATAAAAGGGCTTTAATCATCATAACTGCGTGGACCGTGACTCACTAACCCATGAATTATCACTGAGGCTCAACGGCAACTTAACAGTGAATAAATTCGAATACCGACAAGTTTTATTTTGAAAATGTCAAAAATCCACTACTGAACTGACGGGATGTGGCGATGGAGATGCAGGAACTACTATTTTATAAACATACACACACATACTGAATGGATGTTGTGAAGGACTCGAAACTGCAATAAAAATCCCCGAAAAAAAAGTATGTTTTGGCAAACTCATGAGGAAGGAGTTAAAAACACAACGCGGATGGTTTCCTTAATAATGTAAACCTCTGATGAGAAGTCAAAACTCAGAATTTAAAGAACTGAAGTCAGAAGTCAGCAGAACTGAAGTCAAATCAAAAGTCACACATACATAAAAACTAAACCTGAAGTCACACATTTTGTGGTGTGGCTATATAATATTTGGGAAAAATAGGAGAGAGACAAAAATAAAATAAACTAATAAAGTCAAAAATTGTATATTTATATAAATGGCTTACCTCCTACACCTTGCTTGAAAGGCACACGACGACGAACACACATTGAAAACACCAAATTTTCACAAAATTACATGAAAGGAACCACGTGTTGCACTGGAAGTAAATATTTGCTTTAGGAGGATATTTGGTATAAGAGTGTAGACTTTTGTGGATGATGAGGACGACAAAAATAGGACGAAAGGAAAGTTATAAACTCGACGAGTTGACTCGAGACTCGACAGCAACTATATACAACAAATAAGTAACAAGTTCAAAAAATTTAATAAATGTCTAATGTTGTAGAAAATTGTGGCTGTTGGAAGGGCGTATTTCACTTCGAATCGTTGGAGGAAAGTAAGAGACAAAATGAGAGAAGGAATAGAGAATAGAAAAAAACTTAAAGAGCTGGAGAACTATTTCTTCTTCTTGATCCCATTTAAATCGACTGTACATTTTGAATATTTGAAATTACAATGTCAACTAAAAAAGTAAAATGCGTTCCCTCTGTAAATATCACATCTCACACAGCAGAGCAGAAGGGAGACAGACTTTCCTTCGTTCGAAAGAGGAAGATTAGAGATTCAGTCATGCTGCAGTGGATGTGGAGTCTTTGGGTTTTGTATTATAGCAAAAGCAGGCCGTGTGTACAATTCTCTCAACTCAACTCTATATAACTCAAATGCTGTGCTGTGGTAATGGTAAATAATAAAGGTTGTCTCATTTGGCCAGTTATCAAGAAGTCAGTGGATATGGCCAGAAACAGTCAAAGATTACCATCCTTCCTTTCATGACATCTCGTAGGCTCGGCTTATATTACAAACTTCTTTACTTACTGTCTTCATCGTTAGCTCGTGCAACCTCCTTTGTTTGCAATTAAGCAGTTACCACTACTTTCAGTGCCGCAAAGTAATTAACTTGACTCTCTCCCTCTCCATATAATAGAATGCTATGTAAATCGCTAAAGTATCTTTCATAAATCTTCAATTGGTGACCGGTGAGCCGGTAACACGGGAGCGAAGGGAGAAGTACAAAATGCGTATCAACTGAAACAAATACTTTTCTTGGTAAATACATTTACTAGCGTAAAAGCCATCGGCTAGCCAATGCCATGGTGCAACTGCATAGAGTGTGTTTAAAATATCTCCAAAATCTCCCAAACTGTGAATTACAGCAAAATTACAGCAAAATTACAGCAAAATTTAAAATACGCAATTCTTTGTGTATGTGAGTTCATTGTTGTCCATAATCTTTGTCTTAATACTAATACTCTGATGGCAGAGCTGTCCAAAATACATGCCCTTAAAATACAAATTACAAAATACATTTCTGAAAAATTGAAAATACAAGTTACAAAATACAAAATACATTTGCTTTTCGGCAAAATACAAATTACAAAATACATTTCCAATTTCACGAAAATACAAGTTACAAAATACTTTTGCTTTTCAGCAAAATATGAAATACAAAATACATTTTCCCAGAGCCTATTTTAACATGTTAGGTGGGGGGAATTTTTTCCCCGCAGCCCAAAAAATTCCCCGCATAGCCCTTTTATATCCCCGCACTTTTTGCCCTTTTATTGTTGGAAATTAGAATCGTGTCAAACGCAATGTGAGCAAATAGGGGAAGCGGGGCAAGACTTTACAACAAGAACAAGGATTTTGAAGACGAATTTAAAACAAGAATGTCTATTTACATTTATTATTAATGTTAAAAAATTGCGACAAAATTAATAAACGGGGCTGTCGTTGCATTATTTTCCTTTTGAGTTTTTGCAAAAATTGGCCTGAATGACAACTTTTTTCTCGCATGCCTTCGTTTTCCCCGTATTCGCGCTTTTTATTAACAATTCTCTAATATTGTTTTCTAACTTTGGTTAATGTGTAATTCATGTATACAATAATTAATGGTATACTGGCATTTTGGATATTTTGCACCATGACACAGGGCGAAAGTTTGAGCATTGTTAAGATTTCGAGCCATTTTAGATCAATTTAGATATTTTTATTAAGTGTTATAGGACTATTTGAGAAAAAATGTGCAAATTTTCCAAAGACATTAAAATGTTATCGCCAAACGCTCCCAATTTCTCCACGATAAGTGGTAATATAATGCCATTTTAATTAGTCGTGAACTTTCTTTTATTTGGAAAATTGCCCAC
>JAQGAK010005068.1:0-10885 GCA_034696945.1 Lipothrix lubbocki | reverse complement strand
TCTCTTCCCAATCTTTTTATTTTCTTCCTCGTACTCTTTTACACATGGATTTTCTTTTATTATATTGTCAGATCTGCATCCGCTTTTCTTGTTTATTAAATTTCTTGATGATTTCTTTTTGTCGTCAACTTAAATTCTCTGCTTGTTGGACATCTACTTTAGTAACTTTTCTTCACCTCACCCTTTCGTCTGGACAATCCCATAACCTTCTTTCTCCCTCTTCCACTCTGACATATGTCAACACAGATTTATGTAATATGACAAAAGTACGTTCACCGTTTCAATCAAAGCATTAATCAGTGCCAAACGTTTCCAGGAGTTAAGGTTATTTCGCTTAAATTTATCAATGTCTATACACCTAACGTTTTGAACAATTTCTAAAAAGTCAATCAATAAGATTTTGTTTAATTAATTGATCAGCATTATACTAACAATCACCTTTCTCAATCGTATCCCCAAAACAGCGTCTGTCTCAAATTAGGCAATTAACCTATACAACTTCATCGTTATATTCGTAAAAACAACTAGCATCAACAATTAAATTTTCTGCATAATTCAAAATTGAATCTTTTTTAGGTGCTAATAGAAATAAATATCTACCTAATTGCACTTTCGACCACTAAATATCCACAGCTGACTTTTCTTGATGCACAACTTTAAGTTGTTCATCAACGCAAACTTCCTTCGGATGTAATTTAGTTCAGTTTCTGCATGTATGTTTGAATGCTGGACAATAAATTAAACTTTAACAATGAAAAAGGAATGCAATTTTGTTAGAATCAGGCAACACCGCCCCTCTTTTCCCACGAACAATCGTTTTATAGTACGGCCTAGTTGAAGTCCAGAGTTTCAGAAGGAACGACTGGATGGACGAAACTAGATTGTAAACCCTCGAAAAATTATATTATGATCCTACAAATTTCCAGGAAGCATCCTTCTGCTACAAGACATCCATAAATATGAGCATGTGTACTTGAATTTTCTTCTCTTCCCTTATATAGGCGTTCGATATAGATATAATTGCTTCTCACAACACCTATGCAACCGTACTTTTCCCCACTATTGATGTTTCTTATTTGTTCTTTATTTATAACATAACAAAGCTTACTTTTCTTGTAATACTTAAAGGATGATAAGTTTACTTAAACGTCAAGAATCAAGCGTGGATCCCTACGAAAATAGTTAATATTCTACCTGCCCACGTTTTTACAAATTCCCCCAAAACTTTCCCTGTGATTTTGATATATTTTTGCCGTGAAAATTGTCATCCTTTTCAAAATTTTATAATTGCATTGCCCTTGTGTATAACGTTTGTTTTGTATTTATAAACATGTTCCTTAAACGTTTTATTATACATGTGAAGGGTTAGTTGGTCTTAAACTCTATTTTAGTCAACTCAAATGCTGTTGAACCATCCCTGACCTTGTTTGTTCACTATCTGCCTCAAATCTACGTGTAAGTTATCTTCTTTTGGCCCTGTGGTTTTTACATCTGCTATTGTATTTTTGTGTATAATTGTCCACATCTAGTCATGGTTATTCTGAAAACGTTTGTCCCTTTAACTACTTATAGTTACTCGCATTTTAACTCCGGAGCCATCAACGTTTAGTGATTTCGTCTGACTTCCCGGTTTGTCTACACATTTCACACAATTTTCCATCTGATGTTGCTGTTCTTTTTGCCTGTTGATTTGACTGTTCCTTCAAACTGACTCTAAGTTGTTGTGTGGTTTTCATAGAATGTTGCTCATATTTTAAATTTTAATAAATTTTATAGCTGTCTTTAACTCTATTGTGACGCCACGATTTTTGCCTCGATGTAAATCTTTGGCGCGGGGATATATATTATTCTCTAAACATAAAGTATAAAGTTGTTGTGCAAATACGAATATATATTAGAAAAAATGGCTGATTTTTAAGACCATACTTTTGCCATGACGTTGTTCCGCGTGCACGCCCGGCAATTTGGCAACATCTCGCAGACTCAATGAGTTATGACTTCGATGAACTTAGGCATTTGCAATACCCATCATCAGTCGTAATGACGCGCATCGCCAAAACACTTGCCATAACAACTCTTCTGCCAGCTTCTTAAGACAACCGCAGCGCCAGGCTTCTCCGATACTATACTCTTTCGGCTCCTGTCTATTCAAGCCGAATATGCGAGCAGGGTGGTAACAATGGCCACTGGCCACTATTTAGTACATTGTTTTAACCGATTATCAGCTTGCTGCAAATCTCTTCATGGATCAAAACTGACGCTGGAAGAACTCATCACCACGGATTCATCAATTTCTTGTTCATTTCTTCACAACAACATAATTACGCAAGAATTTCTACACTATGTTTTAGTGTTTGGACCTCACATGTTACAGAGGAGTAAGTTCCAACGCCAACCAATGCGTAAGAGCAAAGTGAAATTCCAACATTTTGATTTAAAATACGTTTTTTGGCAATGGTTTGTAATGTAGTGTGTACGTTTATATATTGTGATTTCTTATTGTAGCTCACTTATGTGTTTTAAACAATGAATTAAGATAAATAATAAAAGATATATAATGAGGACACATATATTTACTGACACATTACGAAAGACAAAGAAGATTAGGCCTGTGGAGGAAACCAGTGCAGCTAATCTTATCTAACTCCAGGTATAGTACATTTAGTACGATAATACAAATACCAATTCATTTTACGTTTTAGAAACAACTCTTTGAAATATTTATTAAAGGACTTACCCATTTAATGTAAACTTTTTATATTTCAAATTGTTTTTTTCATGATTGAGACTAATTATTTGTTTTTACGGCTGTTTAGACAAACACAACAAAATACACTGCTCCTATGTGATTGAAACAAAGCACTCCAAGTTGCCCAGAAATTAATCATTTACATGCGTAACTGCAGATTTGTATGCTTTAACTTTAGAGGAAATCCTTAACCTTCAAATCGGAGACTATCTTTGCCAAGACTTCCGATTTGCGTGTTTATTATTTCATCAGAAATCTTTTGCAAAAAGAAAATAAAGACTTATCAAATAAACAATCTCCGGATAATACAGATAATGATTTCAGCGAAAGTTGTAGCAACAAACATGACGTATGCACGTAAGATAGATCCTTACTATCAGCAAAGCACACATTCACCATGCTTTAAGGATGAAGAATCAGCTTCGTGTTGGTACAATTCATCAAATATTGTTTGTACGGCTGCTTGTAGTTTAAATAATTTGATTTCCTCTTCCTTTGTCAAAAGGCGCGTTGGTTCACATGAGCTTTTATAGAAACGGTTTTGGACTCCATATAGTTCAATAAAATCTAAAGACAACAATTCAAACACTAGGGGTATGCCTTTGCAGTCATTAATTTCAAGGTTTCAATCAATCAATTTCTCTTATGATGGTGTCGACAAAACTTCGGATGTCAGCTGTAGACTTTAGACACATTATTCAGTGGTACTATGCCGTATACAGTCACTTGTAAATCCCTGCAGCTTTGCAAATTCTTCTTAATATTTTAAAATGAAGTGATCTCATCGACTAAAACTTTAGGCAGCTATGCACCAACGCCAAAAGACCTGGAGTGACTAGTAATTTCTGTAGATATGTGCAAAATTAAGTGCAGAAATGTATTTGTACAGCCCCGAAAGGACGGATGGCTGCATATGGTTGGTTTGGAGTCAACAGTACTTATTTATAAAGCACGTTAGTTATTATTTTATACATGATTAGATGTTTCTAATATTTATATATATATTAAAAATAAATCTACGATATAAATCTATAAATATATTTAATTAATGGTGAAAATCACTGCTAAATGACATTGGGGTTAACGGTTTTGGAAGTGTATATGTATTTTGCATCGTTTGAAGCCTGTGGGTGAAGCCTGTGGGTGAAGCAATCTTTCTGATATTTGTTTAATTTTAGGATTTCTATCGTTCAACATTTGTACATTTACGACTTCGGCTGGTCTTGAATCGATAATGTCTGGTGAACAAATGCGCTACAATGAAACGATTGTGATAAATCATATATGCTCTGTACCCGTACACCGTTATAAAATTCAACGTCACTAAGAATAAATGAAAAATAAAGTTTTTGAGAACGAAATACTCTGGGTAGAGAAGAGATGAATCTAAAAGATTTAATTCCTAAGTTGAGGAAAACGCAGAAATGCCGAAATTTCCAAAACTACACACGCATTCTGACGTTTTCAAACCAGGCCCTACCTGTTTAAGCGTCGAACGCAAACGGAAAGAAATTTAGTTTTACCAATGCTGTAACTGCTTTGAAAACAAAGTAAAAATCTACGAATGTGAGCATGATAGCCGTGTGTTTTAAAAAATTTGCGAAAAGAGAAATACTTTCAAACAAGCACTTTACGGTACATAACAAATTGTTGTATATGAGTAAGTGCAAATGAATGCTCTCAATAAAGCCATTATTGAGATTGCCTGTGTTTAAGGGAGCAATTAAAACTGTAGTTACTTTTAATTTTAATGTTCGAGTATACGTTTACAAAATGACTCAAAAGATGTCACAACCCATTTCTATCATGTTCGCATTCGACCGGTTTCTAACGTATAACTTCAGTGGGCGGCATTTCTTAATTTCCGGTATTTACCATCGTTGGCTTTCCAACGATCAACATCTTATAAAATACGCTCTCTGTTGTGCATCAAAAACCAGGGACAAAATTGAAGTCCCAACCTCCAAAAATATAACAGATCAGACAAATTAATTATGGAGAATCCGAATATCGACGAATTAGGCCTTGGATTTTACTGGAATTCCAAGAAATCTGGATAAAATGAAGTTTGAAGTCAAAACTTCGTCAGTAAGACCACAAAAATCATAAGATGAAAATTCAAAAATATTGGCTGAGAAAGCTTCTTCACAATCAGGAGAAAAAGGAAAAAACCTTGCGAAAATAATTTTACGATCCTGAAAAAACAAGATGTTTCTTCAGAAGAGGAACAAGAATATAAATGTTTGCATATTTTTAATTTGTTTTTATTATACCTGTTTGTATTCAATTACCTTTTGTTACATTTACGTACGCTCTCATACTTGAGCTTCACTTATATTTAATAAAACATTTGTCGTGATCGGCTCAAGAAATGGCAAAAGCAGTAAATGACTACACAGAGTGCATATGTAAATGCATGGCCAAAGGTAAACACTGCAGTATAGTATGCATATACATACTATGTTTTAAATTAGGAAGGGTTCAGTATAAGGAAAGTTAAAAATTATTTTGTATATGACATAAAAAAATGCTGGCAAAACTTTTAGAAATGATTCTAGAAAATTCAGTATTTTTTTCAACAAAAGTCCATCATGGAAATAAGTTTGAGAGATCGTTTTCATATTTTTCACAAACTACCAAATACGTAACAAATCTAGACTTCATATCTATCTTTTGGTCGATTTTTTAGCGGCATCTGCAATGTTACCCACATGGCAAAAAAACGTGTCGGTGCATCCTTTCATTGTACAACTGGCTTAGAAGGTAACCAGCAAAGATACGACCTGATTAAGAACAAAATCCAAAAACTCCGGCGTGGTGGACCTGTTCAGAGTGTAGAAGGGCCCAGCCCGAATTTTGATAGCTGGTATAGACCTGAGCACTCTACCAACATAAGCGCTTTGCTTGCTGTCTTGGGCTATTGCCACTACTATTTGTTTTTTCAGCTGGGTTATATTTTCTGCAATTAAATACGCTCTTCCAAAAAGAAAGATATACAGTAGAACAGCATACATTCCCAGGATAAAAAAGATAATTGCAAAAACTGGGATTGCATCGTGGAAATGTAGCCCGGTGAAGATCATAACCACGGCTATAAATATGAACAGTGTCTTTATGTAGTAGATCAGTGAAGCAAATATGTCGTTGTAACTCTTTACTTCAACCCAGATCTCTTGGAATGTGCTCAGATACTTCCGCACTGTCTTGGTGGTTGGTTTCCAAGGATAAATGCGTCTGATTTAAACAACTTTTATTGTAAATATTTATATTTGCGGTCGATCCATGGTATGGAAATATAGATAAATAAAGCTTATTAGGCAAATATTTCACAATAACATACCTCAAATGTTCAGCGACGCTTCCTATCACTTCATGGCAAATATAAATGTTGGGGAAGCTGAGAAAGAAATACAGTCCAACTTGGCTTATCGCCATTAGCTCGGACACCAGTGCAAGTTCAATAATCACCATTGTAACCAAAGAAGTGTAGGAACGCCATTCCATTGGTAGAATTGAGTACAGAAGGTACACTGCATTTGTGTCGTGAAGAAAGATAAATATTTCTACAAACATGATGCCCATGAAAATAAATGGAAGGGTAATGACAGCAAGCTCCAGTAGCGTGTGTTTGGTGAGGTACGGAATGCTCAAAATCTGAGGCGGACCTGAAAATAATTACATTTATTTTAATTACGTATTTTAAATACAATCGTAAACCGGACACTCCCAATAAGAGATTTTACTGTAAAAGAACTTTCCCTGAAGGAGATCCTTTGAGCCCATATAGTTCTCTTATCGCGAGAGTTCAGTGTAATAATTGGAGTCATTGCTTGTATAAATATTCTTTATAGCCTGTATATCGAGTTAAGGAAAATATTAATATTATCAGTTAAATGCATTAGGTTTAATATCTGTACCCTTAAACTTTCGGATGGGCTTAAGACGATGAAGCCTGGTTAACAAATGCGTGATGATGAAACGATGATGATAAATAACGTGCAATGAATACACCGTTCCCGAATTAATCCCCACGTAAATCAAATGAAAAACAAAGTTACTGAGAACAAAATACTCTTCCGTGTAGAGGAGAGACTGGATAAATCTAAAATATTTAAATCCTAGATTGAGCAGGACAAAGAGCTGCCGGAACTTCCATAACCAAACACGTATTCTGACCTTTACAACCCAGGCCTTACCAGTCTCAGGATCGAAGTCATAGGGGACAACCCCACCTTTAATCAGTAATTCAAACCACTTAAAAAAGTAGTACAAATCTTCAAACGTGAGCATGATGTATATTTTTTAAAAATGTGCGGACGGGAAATACATTCGAGCACTTTAAGTAATCGCTAATAAGGAAATGTAAATCTAAATGACTGTTTTTAAAAAAGTGGTTAGGAAAATTATTTGAGTTTGAATTTGCAATTAGTTCTGTATTTACTTTTAATTTCAAAGTGTTTGCGTATGATTCCAGAAGAATAAATACTGTATGTCCTATTTCTATCTTTGTTAGTGTTCGAATTACACCGCTACCTATCGTATATTTTCCATGGGCGGCATTTCTTAATTTCCGGCATGTATTCATTATTACATTTCTACCTTTAATCTTTAATACACCCACACAAGCACGTGTATATACCACGAATTTCTGAACGTTTGTTTTTTTGAATGTCAGAATGATTGACTTCCATTAATCACAACTCGAAATCTAAATTTTAAACTGATATGAAAATAATTTAACGGACGCCATTGGTTTTTAACAACGTTGGGACGAACTTCCGTTTCAATCATATTTAGTTTGTTATTAGAAAGCGAAGTGTCAAAATGAGGTATTTATTCTCATTATGAGGCCTTATTCAAATGTATTAATACTTCCTAATGTCCATAATTATGAATATTTATCCGTAATGAAAGGAATGAAATATAAGCTCAGAGCCAACCCAACGTTACCTCCCCAAAGTCAAAATTCCATCACTAATGTATAATGCAATACATATCGTCGGCCAAACCTTCCAAACCGCTGTAATCATTTCCACGTAATCTCTCGATGCACAAAAAACCCGTTTTACTATAATTAAAATATTATCATGTCTGATTTTCATCATGTTATCATTCAGTTGTTGACAACGTACAGTCGACTCTCCCTATAAGAGGCCCCCCTATAAGGGCATTCTCCCTATAAGAGCACCTTTCGTTCCTCCCCAGCATATTACAATGTTATTTGCGTTCCCTATAAGAGCATTCTCTATAGGAGCATTTCCACTATAACAGCGCCAAAATTCCTGCTGTTGAGGCCTGTGCCTCTCCCTTTACGAGCATTCTGCACATTAACGTTAATCTTTGATAACTTTCCCTTGTAGAACTAACATTTATATAAGAATTTATATAAAATTAACTGTGGTAGCGTGAAGTTTTGCTTATTAATTATTAAACATATTTTCATGCTTGGAATTTGTATAGAATTTGGGGCGCAAGTACTAAATTCAAAATAACTATTAAAATCATAATTTAAAAAACTAAATCAACTATACAAATAATAATCTCGAGTCAAGCCAAGCAAGTTAAATGTTGAGTTATTCAAACGTTAAGTGTCAACTACAATAACATCCAAATTAGGTTTTGGCTCATAAATTTATTCTGCCTGCAAGCATTTGACGGCTGCATTAAAAAAAAACATAGTTTTTGAAGTAAAAAAATGCTACAAAAAAGTTTCTGTCAATACCTGATTTTTAATTGTAAAGTTGTTTATTTAAAAGTATCGATGGATTAGGGAAAAAGGGAATTAACAAGCTGATTAATAACTAGAGTATTAAAAATCGACGTAAGTAGTGATTTATTGAGTTATGGGTAAAGTTATATTGAGCTTACCCATAACTCAACATAATAAACAATTTCAGAACCAATTGAAAACTAAATAAATAAATTGCTATATGTATCTTCCGAGATTTAATTGGTTTACGTGGATAATTAATATGCTATATGTTTATTGTAGAAAATTTTTGTTTAAAATGTCCAGAAAAATTTTACTTCGTTCAAAGTCAACACTTACGTTCAATATTACATTAATAAGTTGTTACAACTATTTTATGGATGAATATGAGCATTATTAGGCTTTAAATTAAGGGCAGTATATTGTAATTATTTCTGTGTACACAGAAATCAAGTTTATTTGAATTTCTTCGTATATTCAAACCTAATTCCCTATTACAGCGTAACCTTATAACAGCGCAAATCATGATCTTTATAGTGTGCTTTTATGGGGAGAGTCGACTGTATAACTGTTTTGGGTCACAGTTCTTAATTTCCGGCATTTAGTAATGTGTTACATAGTTATTTCTATTTCAATCTAGTAGACATGCCCACAAATATGCCATAAATTGAAAAACATTTGTTTACGCGCATATCGGAATGATTGACACACCAAATTACACCTTAAAATCAAAAATTCATAATTGTTTTTTAAATAAAGCCACCAATCTATTGACTTCTAGCAACTTTGGTACAAACTTCCGTTTAAAATCTAATTTAGATAGTTGCTTGGAAGCGATGTGTCAAAACAGATTGGCCAATTAGGCCAATAAACGCGCCTGTACCAGAGATAAGCATCGTCTACCAGAGCATATGGAATAACGAGGGTAAGCATATCACTGTCATCATAGCCTACAGCTACCTGATACTTCTCGAGTTCTAGGAGAAAATCATACGGGGTCTTTTGCTCATGGGCTCCTGCATACTTAGGTATAGATACATCCTTTGATCTCAGTTTCTGGGTGCCATTATTAGCGCTACGATTATATGGACTGCGATTATACATTTCAGGTGGTGCGCTCCTGCTATTATGCACTACAGGATGGTTTCGCAAAAATGGCTGCATGTTTAGTTCGCGCGTTCCGTGCATATTACTATTCATATTTGCGCCATTTCCATTTATTCCGTTGATTTGCGGACCACTAAACCCTGGTGGCACAGGCCGCCACTGGCCTTCATATCTATTGAGTGGACCATAACCTGGGTGATTTTGGCTATTTTCACTCCCCAGCCTAGCAGGATAACCATAAACATTTGATTCTACTGGTCTACATGACATACGGGGTGAATCTGAAAGGTTAGAACCAGTATTCTCAACATGCCTTGCAATATTACCAGCTCGTAACGTTTCCCTCTGGTTGCTAACCGTATTCACATCGGGTTCTGCGACCACATTTTCCACTGGGGCTGACTGTACTGTACTAGCAATTGGAATCTCAGCTTGCCCCAACAATCTCTCATCACGTCTTGCTTCCTCAAGACTGTCCATCCTTGCATTACTGGCCTGGATGTGTTCAGACATATTGTCTCGTACTGCCCCGATCTTTACATCCATTTCAGTAATGCGCTCAAGCAACGTCGCAAGTAGCCCCTCAATATCTGGGTTACGATCACCCTGCTCGTTTAGGTTAGTGCCGACACTAACAGAGCGACGTCTATTTCTTGTTAACATTATATCGTTTTTTTTACCGTGCAATGTTTTATGTATGTATGTTGTGTATATTTTATAAATCTAATAGCTATAGTTTTACAGTGTCTAGTGTTTTCCTAATCCCGGTTGAGCTAATTATAGAGAATACTCTTATATATATGTAGGTGGCTCAAGGATGTATTCCCTATAATATAGTGTTAATAAGTATAAGCATAGATGAAATAGTGTATATAGATATACAGTAATATAATGTAAGCTTTATTAAACAATCTATAACTCAATTCTCATATAAATGTGTATAGATATAAAGTGTATAAATATAAAGGTAAGTGTGTATAACGATATTCAACATGTGGTCGTAATAAGTATGATAATAGTAATAATGTGAGATAGGTAAGTACAACGTAAAGAATATAAGTAATGTGTATAGTGTTTATAATTATATAGTGAGTATAAGAGTATAAATAATATAAGTATATGTATTGATATAACGCCAACAAGATTCAGACGCTTAAGAGCAACAATAATAATGACCGTAGTATAAGGAACTTATATAAAGGAGTAAATCTGACCAATACTTATGTAGTAAAGATAATGACGATGAATATTTGTGTGTATAATATTTAGGCAACTAGAAGAGAACCTCTCCCGGTTGGTTCCCCTGCTTTTCTATCCGA
>JAQGAK010005067.1:0-10887 GCA_034696945.1 Lipothrix lubbocki | reverse complement strand
AATAAATACATGTTAAATAAATAAATACATGTTAAATAAATAAATACATGTTAAATAAATAAATACATGTTAAATAAATAAATACATGTTAAATAAATAAATACATGTTAAATAAATAAATACATGTTAAATAAATAAATACATGTTAAATAAATAAATACATGTTAAATAATAATTAAATAAATAAATAATAATTAAATTAAAATAGATTGTAACAGTATACGTATGTAGTACATGTAACAGTTGCCTAAATCATATGAAAACGATTCTTGAAATCATAAATTACACGTGGAAAAGCTAAGCCTAAATTGAACTTATAGATTACCTAAAGTTAAACTCGAGTTTTAGCAGCGAAAAAATCTCGACCCACATTCCACCTTGAACATTCCAAGTAGAGTTGCTTAATCGCTCAGCCTCTACATCGAATGGATTAACCTGATTGAAAGTATAAATGTGGGGTTTTTAAGTTCCAGTGTTTAAAATGCCACAACTTTAATATTTCAATATCATAAAACTTCATTTAAAAACAAAATCTTTGAATTATTGTAACGATTACATTTAGACCAATCGCTTTGACAGGAAATCCTTGCAAGTCCTGTCGTCGCTGATATTTATCCAAAAAGCACGATCGACCTTCGAGTGATCCCGTCAATCCGGTAATTGCGCACACAGCAGTAATTTGAACGGGACAAGTTGAACATATTTTGTATATCTCAGATACCTATATATGGGCACATACATATGGAAGCAATAAATATTAATTTTAAAAATTTGAAATAGAAATAGTGCAAAAATTGACACAAAAAATATAATTTTGAAAATACTTGTTTTTGTTTTCCGATTTTTCAGACAAATTAATTTAGTAAGTACGCATGCAGATCTCTAGAATTCTTCATTTAAAAATTTGATAATAATATTACTAAAATAAATAAATAATAATTAATTACATATTATAGGTATAGAATTCAGACCTCGAATAGCTGAGTGTATTCATCAAAACTCATGAGGTACACATCCGAATCTAAATTGAGCTGTTCGTAGCCTCGAAATAAATTTACATAATCTTGGACAGTATCCCCATTCCCAATCACTATTAGCCAACTGTCCAAAATCAAAGTTGACCCAGATTTAAATCTCAATGTGGTAAAATTTACAAATTCTTGAAAGTTTAGTAAGCTGATGAATCTTGTTGGGCGTAAATTTGTAAACAAATCGTCGTCAGTTTGATTGGTGTAAACCAAAACTTTATCCACTTTTGAAACTTGGATTTCTGCATCGTAGAATAATTGGAGCGCCTTTAAATAATTCCAGAAATATTCAGTTCTCCATGTTTTGTCATTATTTCCTGTGTAAAAAATTAAATTATTGTAATATATTCCTTTTATTGTTTTCGGGATAATTTATTAATCAAAATGAATTTCAGGCACTAGGATCGGCATATCGTCGGTTAAACATGGAAAGGTGCTAAAATTGTGGTTACGTTATGGCTTAAAAACAATTATAGCACATTTTCATGTTTAGCCGATGATATTTAAAATTTAATTTGAACAATTTGAAATTATTGAACAATTATTATTATTATTGTTATTATTACAGACTTATTTAAATTATTAGAATTGTAAGTAGAATTATAATTTGTTAAATCAAATCTGATCAACTCACCGACAAGAATTTTAAAATCTTGCCACAGAAATAATCCCAAGCCAGCAGTCAAGGCCGCGGATTCCGGGGCAAGAATATTATTTGCACCATTTGAAGAAACCAAATCCTCTGTTTTTAAATTGTTTGAATAATTATTGCAATAAACATAATAATTATCTGTAAAAATAAATAATAGCCAGAATGTTTGCCAGCGGAACTCATTTTGTTTCATAACTGCAACATTATTGGCAAAACTAAATATAACTTGATTCCACTCCGAAAATACACATGAGAATGCAAATTCATTTTAATCATCCGCGCCTTTCAGAGTCTGGAATTTTGAGAAAATCAATCCAGCCAGTAATAGAAATGTGAATACTGAAAAATAGTGCTACAGCGTAAATTTGATGAACATGAAAAATTGTCGCGTCGTTATAAGTAGCTGGACAATGTCAAAGGTGAATATCGAGTTCCTTTCCTCGCGTGTGTTCACGGATCAGGGCGGGAGAAATTCACACGCTCTTGCAATTTCCCTTGTATTATTAAATTGTAAATCGTGGGAACACTCATTGCATTTGATGGGTAAAGTGTGAGCTCCTTGTAAGCGTGGGAAAGTTGATGACATCAAAGTGCGAGACACCAAATGTTGCGGAAAATTGCAAAGCTTGTTATATTACGCCAACGATATTTATTGTTATTGTTGGCAGGAGAATAAAGCGAATGCACTTACAAACAGAATATATATTTTTAATAATAAGCGAAGCGTCATCCATTTCAAAGAAAATCCTTTGAATTTCTATCCATCAAGTTCAAGTTCACGATAACAAATATTTATTTTCATTTTGTTTATGTACATAACATTATATTTATTTCATTGTTTATTGTTTATAAATTCTAAAAATAAAAAAAATTCTCCGCGCCGGCCTACATTCTTAACGTCCGCTTTAAATTCCCCATTTCTTGGTCCACAAGTTGCTGGAAGTCTTGGAGAACTTCCCTGGGGAAATACATATTGAATGCGGACAGAGTGAGGGCGATTTCCTTGTTGTACAAATACGTGAGGATGCTGATGCCTGGGAGAAATAAATTAAAAAGATATTTTGCAAACACGAAATCAATTCCAACGTACTTACTACATGCAAATAAATAAATTTGCAGACAAGAAAAGTAAGAGTGAAACAATGACTTTACACGTGGATTACACAATGAAAACAACTTAATTATAAAGTTAAATAAATAAATACGGAATAAACATCAAATCTAAGAAATTAATACTAGCAATGAGTGTATACAAATGCTAAAACAAAAATTGCAAAATGAACTCACAACGTAAAAAAAATGCAAAACAAAATCATAATAAATACGAAATAAAATCAAAATAAAATCATAATAAATACGAAATAAAATCAAAATAAAATCATAATAAATACAAAATAAAATCAAAATAAAATCATAATAAATACAAAATAAAATCAAAATAAATTTTTAAACACAAAGCAAAATCAAATAAATTTTAAAAGCAAAACAAATTCAAATAAATTTTAAAAAGCAAAACAAATTCAAATAAATTTTAAAAAGCAAAGCAAATTCAAAATAAATTTTAAAAGCAAAACAAATTCAAGAAAAACAAAACAAATGCAATAAAAAAATAAATACAAAAATTACAATAAAAACAAATAAGTACAAAAAACACAATTAAAACAAAATAAATACAAAATATGGAATAAAAACAAAATAAGTACAAAAAATGTAATAAAACAAAATAAAGACAAAAAAATGCACTAAAAACAAATACAAAAAATGTAATAAAACAAAATAAAGACAAAATAATGCACTATAAACAAATACAAAAAATGCTATAAAAACAAATACAAACAATGCTATAAATACAAAATCAATACAAAATCATGAATTTACCTTCTTCCGAATCGCCAGGATAATTCCCAAGTCTGAACACATCCAGAACATCGAGTCCATTAAGCTTGACAGGCCTTCGCGAGCCTTGAACTCTTGCCACGGAGACCTTCGGTTGGTAAATCATCCTGCCATGACAAAATGTTGGCAAAAATCCGACAACCCGTTGGTGGGAGTACCAGGCCTTGGGAATGGTAGATGTCGCAACGTCTTTAAACATACTTTCAGCATCCCGCACATTCTCCAAAACGTGGGAGCTTCTCGGTAGTTCGGTGACAGAACAGAAAATTGAGTCCAGGGACACGCTCAAATTATCGTAAGAATAGCCAGCACTCTTTACGACGCGATGCAAAAACGTGGTTAAAATTCCTTGGAGCACCGAATCGGAATGAACTCCAAGCTTGTGGGCAATTTGTTTAATTTCTGCAAAATTTAATTTTGCGAATACAGCGGAATAGTTTTTAACCGTGACACTTTGTTCATCATACTGATCGTACGCTTCCATCGGGACGCGCATGCTCATCCGCAATTTCAAAAGGTCATGGATCATGAAGAATGGGAAACTAAATTTTTCCAGGCTGGAAGTCCAAAGTGAATTTTCTTGGTTCATTTCCTTTTGCGAATTTATTTTAAACTGTAAATTCTGTTCCAGCGGCCCTAAAATCTGTTGGTAAATGTCGTGGTAACATTGGTGAACCCGAAGAATTACCACTGACTTCTCTTTCGCTTTCGAGCTCAATTTTAATTTATCTTCATTTTGATTCCTCAACGGATTTTCCGAATAATTATTTACAACAGAAACTTCCCAAGGGCTCTGATTGTCCTTCCAACCCGTCAGCGCCAGTTGTTCCAAATGAGCCTGAAGATCTTCTTTAAGGAAAATAATATTGTGATTACCAAGCTTTTTGCAATGATTTTCCAATTTAAAATCCGCTTCGTCCTTCCAGAAATAATAACCGCCAAAATTCACAGGGAATTTAAATAATTTTTCAAAACTTGGATCCGTCATCAGTTTTTGATGCAATTCCTCGAGTAAACCCTCAACACTCACTCGACCTTCCACAATGAAGATCTGCGTAATGACCGGATCGCTATTCCCGTACCAATTACTTGTAAAGGCTTGAGTCAGGTCATCCAGCGGATTTTCCAAGTCCGGTCGTAAAATTGTCTTTAGCAGGAGGATAATTGAGCGGTAGAATCCGTAAACGGCAAAAAATACTACGCAGAGTGGCAAAGCTGTAATGGCCATGGGCAGGGTGTACAACAGAATTGGAACGGAGGCCCAGGATTTGGGCTCCATTTTTGAAATATTCGACAAAAGCCTCACGTACATCTTGAGTCTGCAGACGTTCAGGAAGAACTCAACAAGAAATGTCGAGTGTGGTGTGGATGTGCAAGTTATTCAATCATGTAAAAGTTAAATCATTATAAATAAGTTCATGATTATATTTTTTCTACACTTTTCATTTTCCATAATGACTGCTTTGCTAAAATCAAGAGTTGGAGCAATATCAACGGAGAATGGAGTTTTAAAATTAAATTTGACTTGATTATAAAAATATAGAGGAATAATTAATTCGCAAATAATCTTGCATTTTAGTAACGCACGCTCTCTCACTCTCTCTCTCATCATTAATTATATTTTCTGTCATTCAAGTTCACGTGTATGAAATATAATTACTATTGCATGTTGTGACTTAATTCAATTTACAATTCCTCATTGGCATGTGAAGTCCTTTCGGGAAACCTAGTTTATTTTTGATTCCGGAATCTACGCTTTGCTTTTATATTTTCCTGCAGTGGTGTAGGATGAAACCCATTTTTTCGGCATTTTGTTTTTGTAGGAAGTGTAAGTGATATTAAAAATAATCATTATTTAATTTCATTAGCATTTAATAGCTACTGAATAAACAACAAATGTAATAAGTCAGACAAATTTATAAAATGTATCTTATCAACATTATTTAAATAACAGTATTGTAAAATCGTAATGAGGTATAAAATAAAATTTAAGTATTATTAAACCAATTCTTCTAAATTTTATTTATTATTTTAGTATTAGTATTATATTTTTTTAATAATCAATTATAAAATTCATTTTGATATTACTATAAATATCAAAGGAAACGGGTAAAAATGTAACAGAAATAGTTGAATACTTTTTCATATCGTTTTGATTTTGGGACCGCTCAAACAACAAATATTGACATTACGGATGGGATTGGCAATAATAAACCAGTGAAATTTTTACATTCATGTAAATATTGCGTTATCAAATATTGGTATTTTTGAAGTATCTGTTTAACATGAAATATCACGAGAACAGATGTATTAATTTAATTTTTGAAGCAATTTTCGAATTTAACTCCATATCAGTTTGGCAAAATTTTATTTCCAGAAAATTAGATTTTGTTTATTGTCTGTTTATAATTTTTATAACATCCCGCAAATTGTTGCGAATAAAATCGACCACAAATGGATCATGCAAAATTTTCGAACTCGAATGGTTAATACAGCTTGATCTTCCCAGAAATATTTCTGGTGAGATGTATTACCGAAGAATGTCATTAGCACACGGCATCGCTGTGAACTCGAACTCCAAGTTCTCACTCTCATCTCGGATTACACGACAGCGCCACTCCTTCGCCGACACTAGATCGCAAATATATTTAGCTTATATATCCTTTGTAGTAATAACAACTGAGTTACTTCCCATGTAATAATAATGCCTATTTCATTTCCTGAAATGAAATGTGTCCTCAATGTTGCAGCGTTGCATAGACGTCATAATAATTATGCATATAATAATGAAAATACATAATAATAAATATTAAATAAGCAATAAGTACATTTAAGTACGTACAAGTTTATTTAAATAATCTATTGTTCTTACAAAATTCATTTCACAATTCTTTGTTTGCTATCCCGGAACATTATAGTGAATAATTAAAAGCTACAAAATGATAACATTTAAATTACTGTAATAATGTGTATATTCAATGTTTCAAATGCACCAAAACTATTTACAGGAAAACAAATACTAAATATTTATGTTGCATTTTAAATTACAGTTTCGCGGTTATTCAAAAAATTGCAAAAATTTTTCGAATTCGAAAGGTACACCGAACAAATAACTTGTTAAAATGGTATGTGACCCAACACCAGGAGCTTGTAACCGAATTCGGGATCTGCGTCCGGCGTTTACACGGCTACGCCACTGGTGTGTGGACAAAAGCTGAATAAATTTATATTCGCTATATAGTCGGCACCGCTAACATCCGCAAGATGGCAGGAAATTACATATAGTCTGTTTGAATTGAATTGTTCGAAATTATTTCCCGTAAATTAAAAATCATATACTAATTTAATTACGTGAGTTTACACACGTTTCAATTACATGAACCCAAATAAACACAGAATGATAAATGATATAGGTAAATATATTTTTTATTAAAAATAACTAAGATAGTTTTTATTTTTTATCATAATTACATCAAAAATAAAAATTAGTCGCAATCCTGCCCCAAATGAGCTTTTAATTCATCAAATTTCTTGATGCAATAAGCAATGCCTATGACAGTTCTTTGCTCCCGCCAAGTCTTTTCTGCTTCTGTGATGTCTAGAGCTCGCCTTTTGCGCCTGTAGAAAAAGAAATTAAATGAGAACTCCGTTAATTAGTAATTAATTATCTGCAATTTAAAAACAAAAATAATAACAATTAATTTACTTCAACTTTCCAACTGATGTTGTGGTTGCAGTCGTCATTTCTTCGCTTTCGCTAATTTCCTCGGTAGTTGTTGGAATGACTGGTTTTATAGCGGATTTCGTAGTTAATTTACTACTCTGATTGTTAGGTTTAACTAAAATCTGTGTTTTCATTGTCGTAGCAGATTCATCGTCCTCATAATCATCTGTGCTACCTTCCTCTCCCGACTCGGAGTATTCAGACTCTGTTGTTGTTCTTAGTCCTGGTCGAGGTGTGGGTTTTCGAGTTATGGTGGTCTTTCGAAGCGTTGGAATTGGTGTTGTGGTGCCAATATTAGTTTTTTTAGTGGCAGAAGTTGCTGATTTACTAACCACCGCTTGTGCCGCTGGTGGATTTGTAGTTGTTTTTGTAGCGATTATCTTTTCTGGCAACATTTTAGCTCCTTCCACAACTGACCGTGCGATACTTGGTAAAAGCTGAGTTTGCAGATCATTTTCAAGATGTTCCGTAGTGTCTTCAACCATTTTCGTTGTGTCGGTCGTTGCTTCGCTGTAAAGCATTAATTCTTCACCAGCATCTGTCGTCGGGACAGTGAAATCTGTTAATATTTCGGTAATTGGTTTCGCTTTGGTAAGAAAACTTTTCACTGTTTTTACTGGTTTTGCTGTAGTTGTTGTTGTTGTTGCTGGATTTGCTGTAGTTGTTGTTGTTGTTACTAGTTTTGCTGTAGTTCTTGTTGTTGTTGCTGGTTTTGTTGTAGTTCTTGTTGTTGCTGCTGGTTTGGCTGTAGTTCTTGTTGTTGTTGCTGGTTTTGTTGTAGTTCTTGTTGGTTTTGTTGTAGTTCGTTCTGTCGAAGTTGATTTTATTGTTGCTGATGGTTTTATTGTGGTTCTTGTTGTTGCTGGTTTTGTTGTAGTTCGTTCTGTTGAGATTGATTTTATTGTTGTTGCTGGTTTTGTTGTGGATGATTTTGATGTTGTTTGTTTAGTTGTCGATGTTGTTGCTGTATTTTGTCCAGTTGAGGTTGCTGGTATTGTCGTGTTTCGTCTTGTTTCTGTTGTTGTTAATTTTGACATTGTAACGGGTCTCAGTGTTGTAGGTTGTGTTGTTTTGATGATAGGTTTCACATCCAACTGCCGTATTTCATTAAGTCGCGATCCTCTGTAGATGTTCCTCCCTTGACGTGGGGGTTCTTGTGAAGTAGTTGTTGCAGAAGTTGTGTCATCCTCATTTGAATTCTCTGGGACCCAGCCAGGTTGGGGTCGGAAGTCTGGTCGTGTGTAATTCAAAGCGCTCTGAGTGTACAAAATTGCTGTGCTGACGCAAACATCAATATTTTTCATAATTAATTTCATGTCTCCGACAACTCCGCCGTACTCATTGTCGAGAGGGTGGTCTCTCTTCCTGTTCAGTGTGAGGAAATTAGTTATTACATTAAATATTAATAAAATAATTAGTTCAAACTACAATTAATATAAAAACAAATAAAAACAGTAAGAAATAATTATTAAAGGGACAATTTGATATCTTACCACAAAAGATTAATCTCATTCGAAAACATTTCCGAGAAAATGATCGTCAGATCGGATAGATAACGAATATTCTGACTTAATTCAGCATTGCACAAAATCAAAGAATGGATGGCAACCTTCCAAACCGTTTCGATTAAAGGCTCAAATTTGTCAGACTTCTGGTTCTCCAAAATCTCAACTTTTTTGACAGTGTTAGCCAAGTTTATGCTATCCGGACTCTGCAGAGAAACATAATTGTGTTTTAATTATTTCAGTAAACTGCTTTTTTACTGAAGATTTAAAAACGTTCCTTTTATGATTTATTTTATTATATTTGTATTGTATCAAATACCCTGGGAATGCACGAAGAAGTCGTGGGATGGACAAAATCATAAGGCGGTGACTTGACAGCACAGTTTCGAAGAGATGCTAAAATGTCGTCGAAATATTTTGCTTTTATAGGTCGGAAAGTTGGTCGAAACCATTCACGCTGAATTCGGTTGAACACGTCTACTGCTAGGTTGAGGAACGCTACGCAATTCAAATGACAATTTTTTAGTTTATGTGCACAAATAATAAATCGACCTCAATAAAATGCTTTTGAATATAAAACCAATAAAAATTTAAATAAAATAATAATTTATTAAAATATTAAATTTATTTACCCAATGGAATCGATGGACATTTCTGGTACATAACCATTGTTGCAGCATTTAGAAGGACCTCAACTTGATCCCGATCTGATTCTACAATGGTGTTAGTATTTAATCCCAGAGATTTCCTTATTTCGTCCCGCTGGTATGCCCAAATCATTTCCATGATATCCGGATTTGAGTTTGGGGCATCTAGCGTAAGGAACTTGTCTTGATTTGTTACTGCATCTTCGTACAATTGTTCTAAAAATGTATATACAAGACCACATTAACAGATATTAAAACAAATAGTTTACAATTTAAAAAAATGAATTTTTATTACTCATTTGCTCCCTTGTTAGTAACCCAGGATCTGCCGCATCATCCTCCGGAGTTCGATGTAAACGAATCGGACCATCAATCTCGACACTGCTCAGTGAAATTTGATTACTTAAAATTGGATTCAGATTTAGGAATGGTTTCTCCGTGAAAATGGGTTGAGAGATCTCTTTCGGCATGAACTGTTCATGAGGATCGTTGTCCGGGGTAATGTTCCAATAATTGTGGAACACAACTGGCTTTTTTGTAGTTGTTGTTGTTGATGTGGTTGATGTGGTTGTAGTTGTCGTCGTTGTAGTTGTTGGCGTAGTAGTTTTCCTGTATTTAATCAGACGTTTAAATTCCCTGGGCCTTGCTTCTTCCCCATTGAGGTCGTTTCCTTCGTTCTCAATCGCCATTTCATAGGCTTCCAAGAGCGAGATGTCCGTGCAAACTTCTTCCGCTACATTTTTTAAATAAATAAAGAAAAAGCCAATAAATAAAAAAAAAATAAACAATAATAAATAAATCAGCAAATAAAAATAAATAATAATAAATAAATTAGCGATAAATAAAAAATAAACAATAATAAATAAATTAGGGATAAATAAAAAATAATAATAATAAATAAAAATAGTAAACTTATTCTCGCATTTAATAAAACTAATAGTAAGTCAACAAAAACTGTGTACAATTTGTTTCCAAAAAGGGGTAACAGCTTTCTGGCTCAAGTCGCTGAACATTTTCTTTACATCCTGCGGATACAGAACCGATTTGAGGAATGTACCCGTTGATACTTCTGTAGGAACAATAAGCAGATGAGAAAGGTGGAAATGTTTCAAATTCTTCTTCGAAAATTGCGTGCTTTGAAGAATCTAAACAAAGCTGGCGACGTCCATTCGGACTTTTTGTGGTCCAAGAAGCCCCGATTGTCATGATCTGAGCCGTGGCATTTAAAAACGTGTGTGTTTCTCTAAAATATTTATTCTTGACCGACTCCAAATCCCCGTTAAAGAATGTTATCACTTCCCCATGCGCCCGTGTGGGGTTGCTGACGAGAATAACTTGTTGGAGCTGTTTAGATAGTTATAATATAATAAATAATATAATAAATAATATAATAAATAATATAATAAATAATATAATAAATAATATAATAAATAAT
>JAQGAK010005066.1:0-10890 GCA_034696945.1 Lipothrix lubbocki | reverse complement strand
AGAAATTTCGGACGAACAGCCGCCATCATGAGAACTATCAATATGGACCTCATCAAATTCTATTCTAAAGTAATCCAGCCAGCTCATCCTACCGAATTTAGCCCGCGTCTACAATTACTCCCAGGAGCCCACAAGTATTTCCGAGCAGAAATTGAACACCGGAATGCAACAATTGACCATCATTCTCGCATCCCTTTTCTGATTGCACACTCCAACCCCCATTTGTGGAGCATTCAAATCAACGGAGAAAAGCCCCGCCAACAACTCGGACCAAACGGACTCTCGTATGACGCTATCGTAGACATTGCTAACAATCAGTTCGTAGCAGCTCACCCCAAACAACTCTATGGAATTAAATTACACCCAAAACCCCCACAATCACCACCAACTACTTATCAACATTTATCTCAAATTCTCAACCCATCAGCAGCCATTAACTTCACCAAATTAATGACGAACATCAACACGGAAATCAGACATCATCTTGGACCCGAAATGACCCTGAAAAAGCATCTCCAGCCGCAAAAGTACATACTCCGCATAAACTCCAAAGGAAAACCCACAGAACAATCAGGAAGCGGAGGGCAACCTTTCTTAGCCTTCATCAAAATTGCAAACCATATGACACCACCCCTTGACATGACACTTTCAGTAACAGACATTGACAATCAACTCATGACGAATAACACAGACATCAGCAACTGGATCGATACTGCAGCCACCCAACAGCCCAGCAGCCAAACCAGTGCAGCATCAACTCGGAGTACAAGGAGCTCAACAACTTCTAGCAAGAAACCAAGCACCGTTACCCGCAGCTCAAGCCCTCCACCACCAGTTGACCCACCCCAACCGCCGCCGGTCAAACCAAAGCCCAGCGACGCTCGGATCACAACACCCAATCCGAACCCAAACCCGGACTCTACCAATATCATAGAGCAGCCAATGTCGACCACCCCATTAAAATCAACGGAACATGGACTCCAGCCACCAGACTTCAGCGATCTCGACCGCCTCCTCTATGAACTGGACCAACGTTTCCCGCCCAGACATTCCAATCGTAATGCATTCAACATCAACATCAACAACGGCAGCTACTCTCAACTTCAACGAAGCCAACGCATTACCCGGTATGCGAACATCCTACAACATACCCGCGAATCAGAAGCAGTAGCACTCGCACTCTTCCCACCACCGAACAATCCGTCATCACCACCCCCGCCCCGCAGGATGGAGGAAAGGCGATGAGGGCATCGCAATCTAATAGATCATTAAGGAGAGGCGAGTTATGTACACCCATGCCATACATAGGCGTACACACACGTACATCAAACAACACACACATATACAAACAAATGACACAAATCTCACAGTAATACACATTAATACATATGTACAAGCATCACATATTCCAATCCGTCATTATTGTGACGACACTTGTCGTCACTATAATTAGAGACGTCACAACATGCCGCCTCAGCAGGCCTTCAAGAGAACCATGCACCCCATGGTTCCACACCATCCGATACGATAAACTATTTTTGTTTATCTATTTCCTTTCATATTGCCCACTCGGCATAATGAAAGGAAGGAGAGAACACAGAAACGTTTATCCCACAAATACCACTACACACACAGAACACATTAACAATCACATGCACACTTACACACATACCCCTAAGTTATATACGTACATACATAATTCTTAGAAAGTATAAGTATAATTCCATTTATATATAGAATATTGATTACAGTTACTCGACAAGTGCCCCGCTTTTTAACATTGCACAATATCCTTTCTATTATTCCTTCCATAAACAACTTTCCTCCTTCAGGCAGGAAACTCTTGAACAACACAGCAATAAACCATCGAGCAGTGGAAAAACACCGGACACAGCCAAGCAGAAAGACGAAGTTAATAAATTCTCTTGGAGAATTTACACACTTCACTCTCGAGTGAGTCTTCACCTAATCTCCGACAAGTCTCCATCCACTTATCGTTCACTCCAGAGCAAATCTCTGCCCAATTCAACGTAATCCTTAAAATTATTCAAAATCTCTAAAAACTCTCCACAAATTATCGAGACTTCCCCAAAGTGCAACTCATCCCTTACGGGGACAGGAGCCTCCACAAGAGGACCGGGCTCCGGCCCGTTCGCCTAATACCCGGGAATTCTCTATATTACCCGCATCATCAACAAGTTCGCGACTATAAGACGCCGGCCTTACCAGGTCTCCGCCAGACGCCCAATTCTCCGACAGTTCACCCCGAATTCGAAGAATCCTAAGGATTACAGTAAATTGACCTCAAGTGACCCTCCCTATTCAAAGTGCCCCTTTTCCTACCAAAATGTGCATTTTAATAAGCGGAACACTAACGCGTAACAAGTGTCATTATTTCTATTCATCATAAGTATTTATTCAATTATTTCAATTATTACGTAATATAACCGTTTTTGCATAATTACTTCAGAATTATGACTATTAGATCAGACTAAGTGTAAGTTAGACACCCTGAATAGGATTACGTTATTTCTAACCATTTAATTAATCTTATTTACAATATTACATAATAATTACAATTAACCTATGACCTTAAGTCGCATATCTCAAATTATAACGTAAGCATAATAAGATCTTTAATAAAATTACATGTTAACAAGGAGGACGAACAGCACACATTTCCTTAATTAATCATATAGCATCAATTAAGAAGTATGAATTATGTGGAAACACATAAATTCCTAACAATTTAAGTATTACAAGTAAGTACTAAACATTTCTGTTTGTTATCTGAAATGGTAAAATTTGACGAATAAGTTTTGTGTGATTTAAAGCACATATTGTGTTTATACAGTACAATTTATAGGAAATAAATCGCATTTAATAATGCATTTAGGCTCACATATGTGAACTGTTTAATGTCATGACAAATCAGCAGTGGGCACAATTCGCGGATATATAAGACATTCACTCACACAGGCAATAAATTGGTTTTACCCCATTTGGTCAAAATTAACAGAAATTTTTCTTGCGGGGCAAAATTGGAAAAAAATAATAATTTACACTTTAAATCTGAGCCATTTTCCCATACAGAATATTAGAGAGAACTATTATGTGAACATTAATACAGTAAAAATAATAATTATGACCAAAAGGAAGGGAATTCATCTTCCTCCTCAGGTACCATGTAATTAGTTTTTGGAGTGCCACCATCAACTTCACAATCAGGAAGAGCTTCTTGAAGTTGATCGATCTCACCTTGCGGCGCTCCACAATGGATTTTCAGCTTTTTAAGATGCTTAAGGTTATCAGCCATTACTTGAGCTGTGGATGGAAAGAATCGAGGATACTGTGGAATAAAGATATAAAAAGTATAAATAGATACATTACCTTTACGTATTGCATTTATATAATTGGCAATGATTACCTTGAAAAAATAAAAATAATGAAATAAGTGAACTATAATTTTGTAAAATATTAAAAGCCGATGCAACTTGATCTGATTAATGTGAACGATCGTTACAAGTCAATAATAATTATTTACCCATGTGATTTCCAAATATTTCAAGTTCGTCAGAAAAGCCAAACAATGAGACATTATATCCTTGTCATAAATTTGGTCGAAAATCAGAGATTCCAGCTCTGCAAATAGGGAAATAAATTATTGCAAACTATAATAATTGTATGTACGGAACTATCAAACTTATTTGTTTATAGCTCAAAATGTCTGCGACTTTACCCTTGAAATCTAAAATAGACGGCCCTCGCGGTAAATCCTTAAGAGATGTTTCCACGCTAAGATATTTCTTAACTACTTCCTTGGTTGTTCCTGATAAAGCCTCATAAATGCTTGAAGGTTTCCAGTACCGAATTTTTAAAGTTTTCAAATTGGGGTAGGCCCGATGAATGGAAAGGGACGTTGAAGGATACCAGTCTTTCTTTTTTATGGAAAAACCATCAACATTCGGAAATTTCTTGGCCAAGTTCGTCATCCATGTTGGGAAAACTCCTCTCGTTTCAACTTCTTTCGGGATGGAGATTTTTAATCAACGGACACTTTGCACACAGTGGGATACGCTCATCAAGGCTCCTGCATGTTTGGTCTCACATCTTTGTAACTCGAGGCTCCGCAACACCGGAAAGCGCTCTTCAGTAACAACATTGTCCACATCATTGGGACAGAAGAGCGTCAAGTGATGCAATTTGGGAAACAATAAAGGAAGGAGTGGGAGCTTGATTTCGTAAAATAGTGAGAGTACTCCATGATAATCTCCCTTGATGTTTAACGTAATTAGGTCTTGCTGTTTTGCTTTGAGAAACTCATACAGTCTGTGCATATCTGGTTCCTTTTCATTGATGTCAATAGTCAGTTTGGTGGTGACAATGTTTTCATTCAGGACGAAGTTGTAAAACGGTTCCTTTACAAATCCTGTAGTTACAATATGATGATTCCTGAACGGACTTGGTGCTGTTGATCCGGGAACTTGAAGTTTGAGGAAATCGTTGAATCGTCCCTCGTCTCCTTCCCATTTTCTACCCTCTTCCAATGTTGTAATGGAATTCTTCTGCAATGAAGTGCAGGCCAAGCCATTCCAGTATTTGTTCACTAGTCTGCATGTCGCTAAAAGATTCACATTTTTAATCCAGTCCAAAAGTAGCTCCACGACCTGCACAAAATTTAATAAATATTATTTTCCATTATGCACACTTATCTATCGGTATTTTATTTAATTAAATATTATGGTTGTTCAATCCTTTATTGAATTATCAAAACCAGTGTCACAAAACCTGTAATTACACTTTGTTTAGATTACTAAAGTCTCATTTCAGAAAAAACAAAATAAAAATTAAGACCAAACTCTTAATACAGTGAAATAGTTCACAAAATTAATAAAATAATAATAAAAAAAAAATATACTTAATTACCACTAACCAAAGTTGGTATCTCAATGGCCTCGTGTCTGTCATTTTCCATTGTTACTTCCTGCTGCAGCGATTCTCCCTCAACCAAACGTTTGAAACATTCATCAAAATCTTTTTGCATTTTAGTGCGCTTCAATGACAGATTTTATGACATAATTTGTTTACCTATTTAAAGCCAGAACTCACTACATATGTACATACATACAATGTATTTTCCACGGAAAACAACAAATTGTTTGAACTTTTAAACTTTAGACAGACCAGCTTGACATTTATACATTAGAATTTTAAAAACTCTTACATATGGTAGTTAAGTTAGGCTAGTTTTTTAACTATTAGTTCCGAAAGTTTAAAAACCTCAAATAAATTGAATCTACTTATTTACCTGCAGGTGCACGACAACTTTCATCTGCAAAGCCAAACTTATAGTTGCCGCATTTTGTTCTTATGACAAGAAAATCAAGGATTGCTACGTGTATAGGGTTCCTTAACATGATAATAAGTTACTTCCCACACATTTCCCGTCTGCACACAGTTGGCTACATGGCACAACATTATGGAATACTGAAAACTTTCGTATCTTTCCTGCCTCAAACTTCAACAACATTCTGTTACACAAATCCATTTCCTTCTTGTTTCTTGCACTTGATAATTCGCATTGTATTTTCATATACACCGAACTCTCGCTATAAGAGAACGTTATAAATCTCCAAAATCAGTCTCTTATATAGGAATTCTCTTATAGAGAGAGCTCATATGCATATAAATATGTGTGATATGCGGAACCAAAGGATCTCTTACAGAGAGAGTTCTCTTATATGGAGATCTCTTGTGGCGAGAGTTTGGTCTACGCCTCACCCACTGCTGTTGAGTCATCACATGTGTAGGTTCCAGACGGCTCGAGTTTTACATGAGACTGTACGGTGCGGAAGAAAGTGAGAGAGATTGAATAGAAATTGAGTAAAACTTGGAGATCAGCGAGGCCGGATACAAACAGGCAACTCATCCAAACTAGGTACTCCGCTCCGCCAAGCCAGCCAACTCGTTACCGAAGCAATGGAATTTACATAATGCAACGTGCACATATCTTTCCTCCTCACTTTCACCCCGTCACACTCTTCGTTCACTCGTTCACTGGAGCCTCGCTATAAGAGAACGCTATAAATCACCAGAATCTGCCTCTTATATAGAAATTCTCTTATAAAGAGAGCTCGCATGCATATAACCATGTATGATATGCGAGCCCAAAGGATCTCTTATAGAGAGAATTCTCTTATATGGATGCCTCTTATAGCGAGCTTCCACTGTAGTAACTCTCACATGTGTTACTGTATATTTGAACTCATTAATTCTATTCAAGTCCAAACTTTACAATACATTTCAATTTAAATTCACAAGAATCAAGGCCCAATTCATTCCAAACAATTAAATAACCGTGCAATTTTTGGAACTATGCAATATAAGAAAATGAATTTTTAACTATGTATATCATATGATATATTTCGTGTTATGAATACAATTTTAGAGTAATTTTGTAGATCCTCTTTACAAGCCAATGTGCCTACAAAGCTATTTTCATTTCGTTTACAGCAGAAACGCCGATTTTACCCACTTCCATCCTATTTCACCCGACAAAACAGGATCAGTTTTAATTAAAAACGTAACAGGGCGGTTTAATTAAACTCTTTTAGTGATTTTATGTTAAAGCATTGATTTCAAATTTATAGATTTTACTTTTGTCCGACTGAAACCGAAAACATCGGAAAAATCTGTTAAATCCTGGAATTTTGAAATTTTAAAAAATTTAACCTCTGTAGAATACTTTTATAAGTGTCTGTGTCAAATTTCATCAAAATCGGTCAGTAAGTAGAGGCACAGGAAATAGGCACCAAAATCAACTTTAAACTCTCCCCCCAGCTCCTCACCTCTCGCATATTAATTCAATGAGCAAAGAATAATTCAAATGTGTTAAATTAAAAGGGTTACGCTTGTAATGTTGCGATAGCTATCAAATTTTATGCCCCTTTGATTAGGTAACAACATCATATGTATAACTTCAATTGATTTTAAATTTCAATTAAACTTTACTTTATAATTACAATTGTAATGTAATAAATCCAAAAAAATGGTGAGGGCGTTGGTAAAATCAGGAATTTTCAGGATCTCATGACAACTTTACATTTACGCTAATGTTTTGCTAATAATATGTCTGAAATTTAAATTTTTTTTGAATTTAACAATGCGCCTAAGGATAATGACTGATTCTAAGTGATTCTCGAACCGAATTCCAAAACCGGTAGCAAAAGCAGCGAAGATTACATAGTTTAATGCTAAATTAATCCTTGAATTTCTTTTGACTTCTTCACACTTCAGTTATTTTGATGACCACTAATGCTTTCATTCCAGTTTTCATTGTCGCCGAAGCTTGGAACCTCCCGAGATCCACAGCAACATTCAGTTCTTTACTCAGGGCAGCGTTGTTTGTCTGCAAAATCATTAAATTTTGTTAGTAATCCTCTCCTATCTTCGCATTAAAATCTCTGTATGTAACGCTTTTAAAATTTTACACAGCATATGCAATACATACAACATAACGACCAATCAGTTTTTCCCCGTTCAGAGGACGGGCCTAAAGTTGGTAAATGCTTTATAGAGTCCATGTACGACGTATTTGTAATTAATTAATTAACTTTGATTACCTCCTTTTCTTTCAAAATCCTATTTTGGCGACCGGACCAATCCTCAGGCCTATTTAGTTTCCCCCATAAAGTATTCCCGCTGTCTTTTGGAGGACAGAGAGCCAATGCAAGGACGTTGCGGGTTCCCCAGGGATATGATTCAATGCGGTATTTTATACAGCAGAGCGTGTTATCCAGGCGGTAGGAGAAGAATCCGGACAATTCTGCGGTGACAGTTCCTAAAAAGACCATTTTCCTACAAAAAAAAATAAAAATAAATTTAAAAAAAAATTAAAAAATCTCTAAAAAATTGAAAACATTTTGTTTAAATAAAAAAAAATTTTTTAATTTAAAAAAAAATAAAAAAAAAAATAAAAAAAAACTTCTCGCTTCTTCTAATTAATTAATAATAAATTATTAACAACTATCAAAAAATAATATTATAGTTTATCGAATGTGTAAAAATATCTTACGCGCTTGTGAATCCAAAAGCCATTGAATTTTTTGGTTGAATTTCCATTGCAATCTTCTCATACTCTAGTGTTGCCCCATTAACAAAATAATTATCTTCCATTGTTAACGCTATTTGGGTTGAATTTTCTAAAATAATTTTGAAAAATATTTGAAAAGAAATTAAATATGTTAAGTTCACAAGTACATAATACGAATTTGACAATAAAATATTTTCATAAAATATTTTAGAGCCGCACCAATAACAAATGCAATGGCTAAATCCTGCGTATTTTCAAAGCGCGGCGCTCGAAAATTGTTGATATTCACATTCATTACAATTGAATTTCTTCTTATTTCAATCGTTTTCTCCTCATTCCCCCGTGCGTCTTCGTGATTCTTATTATTGCTTGTTTCTTTAGCTGCAGACTGGTGAGCTTGCGCATTAAATAATACCGATTGATTTAGCCAGTCAAAATTACTCGATGACTGTTTTTCATGCAGATTCTGCGTCCGCTTCAGTTCCTCCAAGGATTTCTGTAGAGAATCAACGTTCGTCTGCAACTTTTGATTAGCTTGGCGCTCAATCACTTGCTCCTTTTCAACTTTCCTCATTTGCATCTGAAGTTGCAACACCATTACTTTGAGTTCCCGGAATTCTTCATCACTTTGATTTTTTTCGGAAATTTCCGTGGAGGGATCCCATAGTTCTGGGCCGTCATGCGGGTCCAGTTTCGTGAATTCGATTTGGTGTGCCATGTTTAAACTTTTGTTTATTAAATTCTACACATGTATCACTATTAAATATACAGAAAATAAAATATTAAATTTAAATGTTGCTCAAAATTCAAATTTTGTCCAAATTTCTAAAGTTGTTTAAACTCAAATTTTGTCCTATACATTTTCAAACTCAAATTTTGTCCAAATCTCTAAAATTTTAAATTTTGTCCAAATTTCTAAAAATTTTCTAATTCTTGTCCAATATCGTAAATTTTTTTAAATTCAAAACGATTTTACTGTTAATTGAATTTACTACGAATTACTTACAAATGAATTTTGTGTAGCTCAGAAACTTCCAATGTAAATTAAATGACTAACTTCAAGTAACAGTTATGAATTGGAAATGCTTGTTGTCGAATGGATTTCTGTACTCATTTGTAAATTAGTTTTAATAATTAAGTACATTATTTTTGTCTTTCAGATCTATAGAGCAATCGAGATTTGTGTAATAAATGTTTATTGTATGGAATTAAAACAATTGCCAATAAATTCAAGATACGATTAATCTTTCTAATCCAAGGGCAGGTATATGAATGATTTAGCTATGGAATAATGAAAATCGTTGATTGACAACCAATTGTCAAACTTGTCATTAAAGATAAAGAAGATAAACGGCCAAGTAGCTCGCATAACTTTCGTCTGCTGGAAATAACTCACAGAGAGATAAGTATAATTGAATGAATATATACGAAGTATTCACTATAGAGCAAGTATGTAGATTCATATTTTTTTTAATTATACTATGTTAATATATAATGATTCATTTAAATTTTGTATTTCTAACTTTTACAATTTACATACAATTTATATTTAAATGTATTAATTATTATTCATAATGTAGATTAAGTCAGTTTAGGAAATAATCCGTCAATTTCAGAATATTAAGTAAAATTAGAGCAAGGAAACATTTAAATTCAAAATTATATTTGTATTTTAATATTTTAACGTAAATTTATAATGAAATTCTGGAATATTATAAATAATAATTATTAATGATATAGCTACACCGGATTCTCGCTATAAGAGATCTCCATATAAGAGAACTCTCTCTGTAAGACATCCTTTAGGTCCATATATCATACATAGTTATATGCATACGAACTCTCTCCAGAAGAGAATTTCTATATAAGAGAATAAATTTGGGGATTTATAGCGTTCTCTTATAGCGAGAGTTCAGTGTATTTTGTTTTATGGTGCTTAAATCTTATTCCCAAGTATTCCACAATTGCATGAAATCCATCCATGAATTCCTCACAAATCGGTTCAACTTCCTCTGCAGGCACAATGAATCCGTAACGTCCCTTATCCGGTAATTCAAAAATTAGAGTAATCGGGATGTCCAGAATTCCTTTGACCCAGTCTAAACTTCCGCCGCTAGCGGGCGCTGCGATTTTAAAACTCATTACTTATACTTAAGAACATACATTATGTACATATAAATTATTTGGAAATAATTCATGCTGGAATTTATTTAAATCTTACAAAGTTTATCTGGAACTGATCCTGCTTTATAAATTGTTCCGCGCTGTTTCGCCATTGCTTCAGCCACAGCTTCACTAAGTTTTTACTTTTTGACCAAAACAGTTGGAATATAAAATAAATTATCACATATGTAGATATATCTTATACTCCAAAAGTAAAATAAATTAAAAAGAAAATTAGTTGAAAATGCTTGGATTGAGTATTTACCAGTCTTTTTATCATGATATTCTCGATTGCTGTACCCATATGGAATTAGAACGAATTGACCGTAGCTGTGCATGTGTGTGTAAAATACCAAATTGTGTTGAATGCGTTTGAGGAAATTCGCGTAATAAAAAGTTTCAGGCTCAGAAAATGGGTAGGGCCCGGCATAGTTCATGTTGCAAGGATCGCCGGATGCTCCGCCGTCTTTGAGGTAGTGCAAAAATTATTACAAAAATAAATACAAAAATTAACACAAAAATTAATACAAAAATTAATACAAAAATTAATACAAAGATTCAGAGCTGCGTTCAAGTTCAAGTAAAACTTGATTGGATCAAGTGCGTATCAAGTTCAAGTCAAGTCAAGTACCGCT
>JAQGAK010005065.1:0-10891 GCA_034696945.1 Lipothrix lubbocki | reverse complement strand
TCGCCCAGAATCTATACAACTCGTTCACAACCGTCTTTATTTTAAAAGATCAATTTCGATTTGAAGGATGTGATCCGAAACAGACAAGATTTCGAGAATTTCTTTCACGACTGCGTGTGGGAAAATGTACAAATCACGACGTCAGCTACTTGTCGTCACAACTAATATGCAATCTCGATGAAGACGGGCAGAAAAAATTTAAAATTGCTGTCCATTTTTTTTCATATCGTGATCAAGTTACAGTTCATAATTACTCGATGATTTCATCACAATACACTCCCGAGCAGCTAACGAGAATAACAAATGGTCATGTGGACTTGTTAATTACCGTTGGTTGTCCAGTAATGCTTAACATTGACATCCAGACAGCGTAGGGACTCCGTAGCGGTGCGCGCAGTATCGTTACTTACATATTTTATAAATACTTAGGGGATATAAAATACGTGGACTGCATCTTGGTTAACTTCCCGGAATATAGTGGCGTGTATTATCACCAGAATTCATCTGGGGAAAGAGGAGTTCCGATATATAAAAAGAGAATCATGGTATTTGACAATGATACCAAGACGTATGTGTAGAGAATGTTCTTTCCTCTCACGCTTGCTTACGGAATGACTATTCACAAAGCAGTTGGAAAAACATTCAAATCTGTTGCTGTGCACCTCGGATATTAAGAAATGACTCCCGGGCTCGATTATGTGGCTCTAAGTAGAGTCAAACGACTCTCCGACCTTGCCATAGTAAATGGCTGGCTACCAAAGAGGCGATTAGTTAACGTTGAGAAAAAAGTAAATGATGCTGAGAAGAAATGCGGCTCGAAAGATGCGATGCCTCTTCAAATAAGACTGGCATCGTGTCATTTTTACAGCGCCGATCACTTGGCATGTAATACATGTATGCCTGACGTTTGTACAGTTCTATTATTGTTAGTTTAGCTTAGCATATGTCAACATGGACTTTATAAACTTTCAAATTCTTCACCCCAGTACGGGGTGCGTTATAGGTCCAAGCGGTGCAGGTAAAACTGTACTTGCTATGGATTTGATTAGGCGTAGAAAAGAATTGTTCGATACAACTATAAATAAGGTTGTCTATGTGTATTCTGATTTCCAGCCAAGCTTTTACAAGCTACAGGCTGAAGACCCTAACGTATTATTTACTTCAAACGTCGCAGATATAGAAGACCTAACATCCAGTCCTTGTCTAATCCTGGTCGATGATGTAGTTGGGCCTGGAGCAGCAAACGATTTGATTACAAGGTATTTTACCAAACACTCCCACCACCGTGGAGCGTCTATTTTCTTAATACTACAGAACGGCTATCATAAGGGGCTTCGGGATATAAGTATCAACACTCAGATACTTTTCTTTTTTTAACAAGCTCGATATAGGACGACAAAAGGAACTATTGCAAGGCAAATCTGCCCTGGAGAGTCTTCCTGTCTCCGGGACGCTTTTGACAAGGCAGAGACTGGAAAACCGTTTGCCTACCTTGTTTTGGACCTCCACCCCAAAAATAGAAAATACAAATATTGGGTTAGATCAAAACTATTTCCAACGAGTGACTGAAGTTTACACTTCAAAATAATTCCAAAATGATTGAGCAAATTTCTCTAACTGAATCCAGATTACGTGATAATATAAGTTTCTACAGACAATTAACGGCTTGCTCCGACTTTGAATTCGTAGATAAATTCCGAAGTGCGTCGGACGATCAATTAAAAGCTGTTTAGAACTATTCGTTAACAAATCTTTCAATAACAGTCCTGGATTCAAAGAAGTTACACATTTCAACAGAGAAAACATGTTGGAAGCATTGCTCAGTAATATTCATATTGCTAAAGCAATTTTGTATGTGTTGGTGTACATTTTAGGGCGTAATGAAACGCGTTAAGTTCCAAGTAAATTAAATGAATTTGCCAAGTAATTATCCGACTAGACTAGAACGAGAATTTCCTTTTTTACATAAACTTTCAACTTCTAACAAGAAAGAGTTTGTGAAATTAATTAGGAAGGCAAGTAAAGAGCAGCTACGTTGTGTAGCTGAATGTTTAATAAATATCCAATTATTTGTTCCTGGACCTAATAAAAAGAAATCCTGGATTGATTACAAAAATATCTTGACAAATACAAACTTTCTAGGCTCGTGATAGCCGAAGTGGTTCTAGGCGTGTATCGAGGAGAAATTATAAAAATATATATAATATATATAAAAATTATTATTATTATTATTTATATATATAAAAATATATATATAAATAGTTGAACATAGCAAAAATACTCTAACCGATTGAACCTCGTTTATACCAGGAATTGATGAAAATTTATAAAGACAAAATTCTACAATCCGGCTCGTCGGAGTCGGATAATGACGATTTATTGGAATCGTCCAATGTACCAGTTAAAGTTCCAAAAACAAAGCACGACCTTGTATGTTGCTGCTGCAATACAAGTAAAAATAAACAAAGTAATACGCCCGAATGAAAAGCATTTGAAGATTTAGACTATTCGCGTCAGTCTAGCAATAATATTCAAATGTCTAGTAAGAATTTACCAAACAAATTTGAAGCCATGTCCATCGATGATGGCGACAACGTCGGGGTAGGCGTGAAAGAAGCAAAAAAATCATCGGAGCTCGTAGTGGCTCCTGAAAAAGACGTTTTCTTTTTGGACAATATTTCTCGGTTTTTATTTACTTTATTGGCGGCTCCCCCTATATCAGAAGAATTTCACAGCTTAAAGTACTCGAGAATATTCTGAGAACTGTGCAAGAAAGTTCTAATCATTTTTAAAACTAAACTGTTGCGCGAGTTTTAGGTATATTTTTACATTTTGCGTTTTTATATTATTGTTTGTATATTTTGCTATTTCAAAAGATTTTTTGGCTTTGTAATGTCAAATGTTTAATAAAGCAATTGAGAGGTGGGAACACTATTATGATTTATTAAATTTATCGCGTTTGTCACGATTTTTTAACCCAGACGATGGGTTAAGTATATTGAAGTATAGAAACGTATATTCAGTAACTTTTATATCCCTTCAATTGGTACAATAAATTATTCGTCAAAATCCTTCCCAAAAGCATACCAGAAATAGGCATTACTACAATAATTATTCCAACTGCTTGCTGGAAGTATTGAGGTCAAAAGTACATTAATGCACAGCTAAGTATTTAATGTACTTGTTTACCTCAAATTTGTCCTCCTCATTAGTATGCTCTTAAATGTCATCCGGGCTTATACGTGAATTTATTCACTGACCGTTAATTTTAGCCATGCGCTCTATTGAGACATGGATTCCTGCATTGTTAAAAGTTGAAACCGCAAGTTAGTTAATTTTAACTAGTATCTACCGCTTGCTGAGACTGGACTTAAATTGGATTCAAAAGGTAATTGAATACTTCTGTTAAATTAATTTACTTTTATAATTGTGTTACTGCGAATCAAAATGAAAAATTTCATACTATTTCAAATACATTATTTTATGTATGTGTAACTGCAACAAACTATATTGTTGCAGTCACAGTCATATAATTAAAAATTGTTATTTAAATAAATATTTTGTGTTGTTAGGTTTCGAATTTCGATGAAAGTCTGATCATAAGAAACGATTTCAAGGTAAATAAATCTTGAATTTTTACTGTACACAGTACATTTGTTCAGTATGTACAGTAGTAACCGTGAAGGTAGTATTTATTAGTGAAAGTTTTAAAATCACTTCGTCTAATTTTCAGGTTTATTTATAATTTCAAGTTTTTAATTATTTTTTGTTTTCATGCTATTAATTATTATTTTATTTGCAGGTTTTTATTTAATATCTTGCTTTTAGGTTTTTAATTAATCTTCTATTATCAGGTTTTTAATAATTTTTTTATTGTCAGGTTTTTTATTATTCTTTTATTTTAAGGTTTTTAATAATATTTTGTTTTCAGGTTTTTATTCTTTTTTTATTTTCAGGTTTTTAATAATTATTTTATTTTCAGGTTTCTAATTTATGTTTATTTTCAGGTTTCTAATTTATGTTTATTTTCAGGCTCTTACTTTATTTATTTTCGAATTTAATGTTTAATTAATTAATTTTCAGGTTAACTTGATTTATTTTCAGGTTTAATTAAGTTATTTTTATAAATTCCTTGATTTGGCTTTTAATTGCAATTGTAATAATCAATTTCAATGTTTTGAACTGTCTATTTTTCAGCAGTGGCAAAACCTGCGCTGATGGACGACATCCGGAATAAGTTGGAGTTCTTGTGGCCCTAGTTCCTATTATACATACTAAATTTACTTTCATGGTCGTAGTTTTGAAAATTGTGAATTATATTTAGATTTTTTTGGAAATTGTTTATATAAATTGCGTGTATTTTCAATTTATCAGATGTATTTTCTGATGTGTCCATCGGACTCCCGCTATAAGAGATCTACATATAAGAGAAATCTCTCCTTAAAAGATGGTTTTGGCCCTCATGTCATACAAAAGCTCTCTTCATAAGAGAATTCCTTTAAACGAAAATAATTTTGCTGATTTATAGCGTTATCTTATAGCGAGAGTCCAGTGTATTTTAAGGACATTAATTTAGACCTGCCTAGCTCTTTATGCAAGATCTTCTATCTGTCATCTGCTGCAATGTGGGTTCCTGCCACTGTCACAAATAAGGCTTAACAATTTGCCATGCCCAGTCAGTTTAACTTTACAAATTGCTCAGCTTGGCAAATCAAAATAGACGAATTTGTTTAACCTAGAGACAAGCTAAGTACTTTAGTATCTAGTGATCCTTAAACTGTTATTCTAAAAACTCAATACACTGGAACCTCGCTATAAGAGAACGCTATAAATCACCAAAATCAGTCTCTTATATGGGAATTCTCTTATAAAGAGAGCTCGTATGCATATAACCATGTATGCCATGCGAGCCCAAAGGATCTCTTATAGAGAGAATTCTCTTATATGGAGGCCTCTTATAGCGAGGTTCCAGTGTACGCACATGTAGTACCTAATGACATTTTGTAGGTATAAATTAAGATTAAGGTTAATATTAAATGACTCATGGTGACTTTTTAAAATCTTTATAAGACATGTTAACAGTGCTTGAAACAATTAATTCTTGTCTTATTAGCCATGTTTTGATCTTGAGTTATTACTTACTGCGTCATTTGATTTCTTCACAATTGATCTTGACATCCACATTTCAGCTTGTAGTTTCTCGCATTTCTTTAACATTCATATTCGGTAAATGCATTTTTATGACCTAATGGTTTTACTTTGTTGGAAAATCCGATAATATCCTTGATGTTTACTCCTCCGTATGAACTGCAAATTTTCAATTAAAAATTCATTAAACACATTTCCTATCCTTTGCGTCAACAAATCCACCCTTATTTCAAATTATTTTATGTCCGCTTGTTAGCTTGCTTCCCAACATAATATTTATCAAGTACATATAATAAGTTATACTAAGTATATTAAGTTAAACATCAAAATTACTATCAGGTTCCGTGTTAACCAGATAAACAAATCTTTGCTTGGCGGGACTAAGTAAAAAAACTCAAGGCATGTGTTCTTAAAGAATACACTATTTTTCGACAAACTTTTTGAAAATAAAATTATCTGATGATAATAAATCCCCATCTAAATTTAATTTTTATTTTAAAGCAGTCATTTGTGTACACTGAACAGTCGCTGTAGGAGAACGCTATAAATCACCCAAATCTGTCACTTATATAGAAATTCTCTTATAGAGAGAGCTATTATGCATTTAACTAGTTATATGCATACTAGCTATCTCTATAAGAGAATTCCTATATAAGAGACAGATTTGGGTGATTTATAGCGTTCTTTTATAGCGATAGTTCAGTGCATTTTTGTCGAAGTGTTTAGTGTACAATTGAGTGTTATTAATTTTTCTCGCGTTTTAAAGCCAATGCTTAGTCTCACAATTGGTAATAATCAACGTAGGTATTTACGTATATATACATATAATAATGAATTATTTTGAATGCTTTAAAATTTACTCACATGAAAGTCTGTCATAGTGATTTCGCCCTGCGAATTGCGATGACGCCCGCAGAGTAATCATGGAACGTATTTTCTGTATTTTTAAGTAATGTATTCCCCTTAGCTGCAGTTTCGTACATCTCCGCGGTTACATACAGAAATTGTGTCCAACATCGTCATATCCGGGTGTACTTTCCCTGAAAATATTACAGCACAAAAATTAATTATCATTACAATAATTTTGACGAGATAGCATAATCCTGTTTTCCCATTAGAAGCAAATCGTCAAATGAAGAATGAGTCTTTATATGTATATGTGCAGGAATTACAACTAAATGTAGTAAAGTGCTCACATCGTCATATATCCGTCTTGCAAAAACGTGGTGTTAAACTTGAATCACACATCCACAAAATTTAAGCTTTGTTGGCCAATCCGGGCTTGGAAACGCAATTACACAGATAAATTGTCAAGCTGTAAATTTAATAAAATAATAAATTTAATAATTTCACTAATTTTGACTTTGAAGTATGTACACACTATATTAACCAACCAACTGCCCGAACACAATTTTGATTCTTACCCGACTAATTATAGTACTAGTAGCAAAACTAACTGACCCCGCAGGCCATCGAATCCGGATGAAAAGTAACAAGACTTGGGTTTTAAATTAAATTGATTTATATAGTATACATATAGCTAATTTTAAATGTTTTAGCAAATATCCACTGATATAATAGTATAAATCCACAAATTATTATATTTTTTTCTCCTTTGTATTATATGTACTTTTCAAATTTATGTGAAAGCATTTAGCTTGGAGTTACGTCCGTCCAAAAAGCAACAGTAAGCGTGAATGAATGGGAAATGTAGGAGAAGGGATAATCCAACACAACCGCTTTTAGCTTACATTCACTTTTAGGTGAGAAAATAAACATTTTATTGACGCGGAAATTTTGGCCTGAGCGAAAACGGTACAAAGTTTCCTTGATCAGTTGGCTTTTATTATGGAGGCATGGAGTTTAACAATGAAACTCTATATAGAATATCGCACGTATGGATTATTTATAGGCCATAAAACTGCAATGTGCTGAGTGTAGAAAAACAACCCTATGGGTTACAAAGCCCCAATAGGTCAAAGTTATTGTTCCATTCTAAAAGTTTGACTGCTTTCAGGACGAACTCAAAGGGATTATTTGTTTATATAAAGGACCGACAAACATATTTAGAAGCGTGTATCCATAGGTCTTGTAAATGCCAAAGGATGCCTATATATATAACAACAAGTGTATGTATATGGAAAAGGGGATTTTATGTATAACACAAGTTTTCTAAAGCGGGAGTACGGTGTACATTCCAAGGACTCTTATTATTATGGTATTGGATTCCTACATCAAAGAGAATTCTGGACTTATGGTCCTTTGGACCCGCATTTAATAATTTATGTAGGGCTGGAACCATTTTGCGTTTTTTAGCCTAAAAAATTTTGCAAAATTGCAATCAATTTTTCGCGCTTTTCATAATTTTTGCATTTATTGCGCTTAAATTTCCATAATTTTCGCGATAATTTCCGATTTTTATCTACAATTTTTTAAGGATTTATATATATTATAGTTTGGGGTTGTCAACTTTTTTTAACAATTTTTACCGGATTATTTCAGGTTTTCTCCAATTTTCGCAGCTTTCAACGCCAAAAGTAGATTAAGATTATTCAAAAATTAATTTTTTAAAGATAAATTTGACGTTTTTGTGCAGCAAATTCCTAAAAAAGTTGCTTGGCCTTAAAGTTTGCAGTATTTTGCGGAATTTTTGTATAGTTCGGCGATTTTGCGTTTTTACAAAATTTTTTGACCATTTTGCATTTTTCGCGATTTTAAAATTTTATTTTTTCGGTTTTGAGGTGTTCGTATGTCCAATATAACAACTTACCCAGCTGGGAATGCTCTAATATGGATTTTTAACTTTGTCCTGTTTTGCGCGATTTCCCAGCCCTAATTTTCCAACCTTAAATATATGTAAAACCTGCATACGGAAATATTTTTCAATATGGATTGACTCTTTCATTTCTCATAGTTTTTGCCATTACATATTCTCATCTAGACCATTTTGTAAAGAATTTAATTTTGAATATACATAATCACAAATTTAGTTTTGCCGCTTGACCACGAGTGAGAGCGCTAAGATCCAATTCAAAATAGATTTAACACTATACATAGATTATTTTCCGAAGAATTAGGAATTTTCACAGCTTTTCGTCGGACAAACTAGAAAAGGAGCTTATATGATTTCGGGTCAATATGAAAAAGGGACATGTCATGATTCGAAATTTCCCAGTAAAAAAGGAGCTTATATTTTCTCATGCTCTGGAGCCACCAGCTCTGGAAACACAATGATATAATATAAGCCCCTTTTCGAATTAGTGATTTTATATAAGCCCCTTTTCATATTGTGTCAAAATCATATAAGCTCCTTTTCTAGTTAGTCCGACACGTTTTGTTGAATGCTCGTATCTCATACATACTCTATAATATAGCTAATTTTTAAAGAATAAACTAAGGAGAATTTCTATATAAGAGACTGATTTTGGTGAATTATGGCGTTCTCTTATAGCGAGAGTTCAGTGTAAAATGTTTTGATCAACAACAATGGCATACATGGGAATGGACAACAATAATGCTTGCATTTGCCGTGGTCATGAGGGGTCTTCCTGTACAACACAAAATAGAAACATTTTGAGCTATGTATGCTCCCTATTACTTGTGTTAACAAAGATATTACCATACAGTACGTATATGTACATTCAGTCATTACAGCCAGCAATTTTATAACAATTTTTTCGTAAAATTGTTTACTATATAATGCACATGTTTTACTAAAAGGCTCATGCGAAAAATTATTTCTGTAACATATCACTCTATCAGTATATACTATGGTCATTATTTTTTAAATAAATTAAATACTGCATAATTCATGTGGAACCTTTATTTAGCAGAAAATGAAATATATAGGAAAATGCATAAAATATAAGTGAAAAAAGTATATTTAAAATGTAATTAGACTATTTAATTAAATTATTTTAAAATTATTGAATAAGGATTTGTGGATCTCTTTTACGGATGGACTAATAGAGTAACAGTTTGATGTGTTTTTATGGCTCAGATGTAAATTGTGGGCTCGAATTATAGATTAATTGTAATAATTTCTCCCCAAATTGTATTTTCAGGCGAAATTCTTTAAAATTGTAACATATAGTGGGCAACTGTTTGGGGTCCCGTATGCATGGAACACATCATGACTGCTAAATATATGAGAATCCTATTTTTTTGCATTTGTTTGAAATGCCGTGGCAAAATGGCAAATTAGGCGGTCAAAATAGGCAGGCATTCAGGACATTTATTTACAAGGGCAAAAAGTGACTTTTTTTGCCATTTGGACAGAATTGCTGAAAAATATTTTTTGCCCGGCGATGAGTAGTAATTCACAAGACGTTTAAGCGTATGGGCAATAATAATTCGTGCATATATATTTGCATGTTGAACTGAAACTGCTTACAATTAGAATGATAATTGCTCTTAAAATAAAACATTTGTACGAGTTCTCGAGACATATGTATTCTCATTTGTTCATTGACTGCTTTCAACTCTTTCCGTCCGGATTTCCTCCCGTTAATAGTGTTCATTTCACTGCTGTCAAGAGCGTGATCTTAAAATTTTAAATAAAATAATAAAAACTGGGATTTTATACTTTATTTTAACGTCTTTTAAACTGCATAACTATTTCTTGAGTGCTTTCGACACGAACAAAATAAAGCGTTCTCGCCACCAATATTTCCGTGAGTCCGAGTTCCGGATGGTATTTTGCCCGCAGCACTTTTGAATCCATTCTGGTGGGGTTAATTATTTTGAAGGTGAAATTAACATAAATTTTAACTTTACAAAAGTTTATGAAAGTAGATTAATTTTTTTTTCATAGGAACTATATACAATAATTTTATTTTGGATGTTTGTCGAGCAATTTGTATATGTCCGCAAAATTAGCATTGAAAAAATGCAGAAAAAAATTATTATTTCACTTTACGGCTTTGGATTAAATTACCTTTAAAATATAATGATTTTTTTAATATGTAGTTAGTGTTTCTTTGCTACACCAAAATCCTACCCATTCACCTAAAGTTTTTGATGGAATGTTGTCCAAGCCGGAGTTCAAAAAAAAGAGGGATATTAAACGAGACCGATTGGCGAAGTTTACTGTAACACATTTTTTTAATTAAAAAAAGCTGAGTTTTTCAACACTTTTTCGAAAATATATGTTTATTTGAATTTCTTGTAAATTTTTTGGTAATTTTTTCATATTAGGTTATTAGACGTCTTGACATGCAAGATTGCTTGCTACGCGGTCACTTTGTGAACTTCAAGCAAGGTCAATTTTTGGATTTAAAGTCCCGAGGAAAACTAAAGTAGTTTTGTCGTCTTTAAGCCAGTAAGTACACATGATTAAGACAAATACACCGGACTCTCGCTATAAGAGATCTCCATATAGGAGAACTCTCTCTCTCTGTAAGAGATCCTTTGGGCCCACATATCATACATAATTATATGCATATTTAGCTCTCTCTTTAAGAGAATTCCTATATAAGAGACCGATTTTCGTGATTTATAGCGTTCTCTTATAATGAGAGTTCAGTGTTGTATTGTTAAAGGCATTGAAATCATTTTTTTTCGATTGTCACTTTAAATGTTCGAAAGTTTGAAAGGTAATAAAAATTGTCGTATGTTTTGTTCAAATTAATCCACGTAAACCATCTAAAACATATGAACATTTATTTTATTACACTGGAACCTCGCTATAAGAGAACGCTATAAATCACCAAAATCTGCCTCTTATATAGAAATTCTCTTATAA
>JAQGAK010005064.1:0-10894 GCA_034696945.1 Lipothrix lubbocki | reverse complement strand
TATTTTAATGATTTTATTTTAATAATTTTATTTTAATAATTTTATTTTAATGATTTTATTTTAATGATTTTATTTTAATAATTTTATTTTAATAATTTTATTTTAATAATTTTATTTTAATAATTGTATTTTAATGATTTTATTTTAATAATTTTATTTTAATAATTTTATTTTAATAATTTTATTTTAATTATTTTATTTTAATTATTTTATTTCTTAATATTCTTTTTCCGAATTACATTAATTTAATTGCGTATATTAAAGTGAACGTCCTCAACCGGTTTAACGAAAAGGTTCACACCAAGCTTATCATATTCTATCCGGACGCCTCCTGCATTTGTGCCACGAGCTGTGCCTGCTCATGCTACGAACATGATCCCCTGGTTGAATGCCGCCCGGTGTCCGACAAACAGGAAGTCCTGGCCTGGATAAATGGTCTGCAAGTTCATGCTGGAAACGGAGATGAAGGGCATAAGGAGCTGGAAAGTTTCGACACTATTAAGGAGACTTTTGTTGGAAACAGAACCATGCGATGGTGGGATGCATTCATGCAGAAGGATCGGGATTTGGTCTACATGGCCATGTTGTTGATTATCATCATCGTGGCAATTCTTCTTCTATTAGGTGAGCATTAACTTGGTTTCAGCATGCTTTATTTCCAGTTATGTTGTTCAACCTACAACGCAACGCCTTGAATAATTTACTTCAAAATAAAATTATGAATAATGCTTTGCATATTATTTTAAAGCTTCGAACTTCATCCATTTATTTTTTGGGACGGAAATCGGTGTTGTAACTTGGCAATCTTTTTATTGACTTTGAAAACAAATAGGTATCTGCAAAGGAATTCTCGGTATTTGTTGCTTCGCAGTTGGACGCTGCGGGTTGAGACACTTCTATGATAGACCTCGACACCTGAAGCATTATTATGAAAAGGACTTGTCCAACTACACCGTCATTCATGATGGCGAAGGATATCCCTTGGACCCTTTCACCAAAACTCGAAGCGTCAAGCGTCTTAATCCGTGAGTCTTAGAACAATAATATTTCAATTATTTCCTATTTAATAAATTTTTTTACAAATCATATGGGTAATGATTTACGATAAAATGATTTAAATGATTTTTCAAATTAAATAAACATCGTTGTTTGTATTTTTGTATAGACACACTGGCTTCTGTCTGAACTTGATATTTTTCCTGTGTTGTCCTATATTTTGCCTGTTTTGGATAAAAGAGTCCTGCTTCACAGATGAAGAGTATGCGGGATTTGATAGTGAATCGACTCTTCGCGGAACCTCCCGTAATTCAATGATAAGGACCAGTCCCTTGGAGAAATCTTTAGCGGAAACCCGAGCCAACCCGCCCACTCGCAATGAAAAAAACATACGGCTGGCAGTTGAAGGCTCTAAAACCGCCAGGTCGATTTTGGCAGATGCGGATGAATCTGATTATGTAATGGAGGCAAAACAATATTATATATTACAAAGATGGATACAAATGTTATGGTTTTATTAATTTTAAAAAATGTTAAAAAATATAATTATTATAAATTAATTAATACTAATATAATTAAAATTTATTTGTACAATTCCAGACACTTACGCCAGTCGTGTCAAATGAACTGATATACCCGGAGGACGAAAACGACGAAGTAGAAGAAGCGGAAGAAATAGATTACGTCGAGCCATCTAGTCATAGGTTCAGGCAATCTCAACCAGCTTTCATAGCGGGGCAGGCTTTTGTTTTCCCCGATGACCCCGGATCTCCCATGACCCTGACACCTACGTGTAACTCATCCGCAATACTGAACTCACTGGTTCGAGAGCCGCAGAAACTCAACGAGCCTCTGAGGAGAGCCACGCAGCTGGAGGACAATCGTGTTTGTTGCGGTTCAAGTAACCCTTACGGCTCTTGGCATAGATCACCTACCATTTTCAACGATCAGTATGACGGGGACAGTCGGTTTGATCTAAGACAAACGACTGAATTGACGAGAAGGGGGTCAAATGGCAGAGGTCTAAGTTCAGATGTTATGAAATCTACTAATTCTATTTTCAGGTGATTTTTTGAAAAAGTGAAATAAAATAATGAATGCGCAATTTATTGTGTTTCGTTAATAATTGTAATATCATTTTGAGGTGTAGTCTTACATCATTTCATAATATCATAAACATCATTTAATAATGATTATTTTTTAATCTGAAATATCTCGAGTTTTAATAATTAAATAATTAGTACTCAATTTTAAATTAAAATCTTGTGTTATCGGATGTAATGCATCAGAAATCATTTAAATTTGCATTTTAATGTCCAGAAAATAATGTGAGTCAATCTCTACTGTTACTCAAACTTTATTATTTCTTTAATCAATGCTCTTTTGATGTCATGATGATGATTTATCTCCCAAAATGAGCTTCAAATTGTGTAACAAGTAACAAAATATTTTATTTATTTAAAAAAAGTGCTTTACAAATAATTTGAAAGTAGCCAAAAATAGTATTTTAGGCAACATTGTAGATTGTCTGCTGAATCCGAAAGTTCTGGAAAATTCTAGTTTAACGAAACCACCAAACGGACACTACACTAAACACAATCATTCAGTTCAGTGCCGGCCGAGATCGATGCATTTCGGCTGACATGTTAGGCCTGCCGATTTTAGCCTTTAGCCAAATTATTCATTTCTTCACCCGCAGTGCACATAGTGCACATCATAATACACAAAAACATTATTCGGAACAAAAACAAAAAAGGCACAACATTTCAAAGAAATAGGGATACCAGTAATAATAATAAGTCCTCAAGTTGAAATTGGATATTATCTGCCATTAAGTTTGTATTATTTGAGGACCTAAGCCAAAATATGAAATCCGAAGAGAATAGTTTTCGCACTATGAATAAGATGCACCCGCAACGGCAATAGTATATTTTTAAAAAATTGACGGCTTCAGTTTAATTTGTCTATATAATTAACTTATACCGGCGGATCCAAAAAAACATGAGCGGCTTAAGCGACGACGATTACGGAGCATCAATGGACGTGACAACTTCTGGCGCCACCACCGAGCTGGAGGAACTGTCCGGACATGAAGGGTGGCCGGATCTCAATGAAGCATGTGGTTATAGCTGGAATAATCCTTCTGAAGGTGATTCCAACATTTGTGGGGAGGAGGAAAAGAAGGATTTAAGTGAAGGGTCTAGTTGTGAGAATCTTGTCTCGTCGTTTCTTCTCATGCCTTTATTGGTTAGTTTTGCAAAATAAGATTTTACACCCCTCAAACATATTTCGACACACATATGAATTATTTAAATTATTTTATTTATTCATTTTATATTAATTTGCAGGTTAGAGAGCACATCTATATTTATTTAACTCAGAAAGATCATCTCCAACTCCGTCAAGTATGTTCGCAAACGTGCTACGAAGTGGACACGTTCATGGATTTTACAGTAACGTTTAGAAAGCCCTTGACACGAAATTTTGTTCCCATCCCGTTTCCTCACTTGAAATTCTTAACGATCGACAATTGCAATGCAGATTTGCCATGGAATTGGACCCACGTGGCAGAAAAAAAATCCCTCAATGCAGCTTGCAGTTCTGGCGGTGAAGAAGAGCATGTTTTTGATGGGACGATAGCAGGAGTGAAGATCATGTCAGTAACGGAAAATACGCTGAAGAAACTAGCCTTCTGTAGGACCATCAAAGGAGCTATTATTGCTACAGATGTGTTCGAACGAAAGATCCCGGAGCTTCATTGGGTCAACTTGACATACCTCAGGCTCCATTTCTACATAGTAAGATTCGTAGGCTCACATGAATTGGAAATGTTGGAGAACTTTGATGCATTATGCAGACAGAGGTTTCCTAAGCTCCAGTCTTTAAAGATCTGCCTGCGGCGTTCATACTTAAATCCTCAGAGTAGTTTCTCCATCCGAGCTCTTCGCTTCATGGCAAAACACTGGCAAACCCTTCGGGACATGACGATAGAGATGGAGGCCGAGAAATGTGATTTGTATCCGCAAACCAATACTCCGGAATTTACGGAAGAAGAGTTGGAGGGATTGTCTAAAGTGCAGTTGACATCTTTGAAAATAGATGCAACGGAGTTGATGTGCAGGAAGTGTCGGATTTGGCAAGACTTTATTAGACAGCAGAAGTCCATCGAGTCATTAAAAATATCTCTGTACTCCGCTCAAGGTCATCCCGTATTTTTCTATCCTTCTGGTCGAAATCCCAACGCCACCACCATGAAAACTGTTTCAATTGGGCTGTGGGGTCTCCATGGACACTTCCCAATTGACTTTCGCCGTCTCACCAACGGAATCCAAGTAATTCATAACCTCCGTCTTTTCCGATCTCCTTCCATTCTTACGGAAGCACAGGACGGTCCAGAAATCCTCAATGTCAATTGCATTCCGCAAGGTCTAGTGTCCTTAACTCTCAAGGGATTCATGATTACTTCGGATGATGTGGAAGTAATTTTAAGAAATACACCGGAACTCACGCATCTTACTTTGAAAAACGCCGGATGCTTACCGCACATGGGAATGCATCTTAGACATGCCAGATTTCTGCAGAATCATCCTAGTCTTGCTACTGCTTGCGTGGACTTCAATAATCCCGTCAGCTGCCCGGATCAATCCTACGCAATGTTCATTAGAGAAATGGAATCGGGGAGGATGGAGCATAAGGTCATCGGGTCTCGGGACAGGATACATACTTTCCTCCTAATTGATCGTCAGAGAACTACTAATCTAATGAGACAAAAGGACAAGCAACATGATGATGAGGTCCTACCGGGACTAGACTACCCCACAGGATTCATCAATCGCTTTGACAACTGGAAAATTCGATCTTGAAGACTGCTTTTATGTTAACCCTCAGCTTGTTTGTCAATCCCCCGCTTTTCCGTCGCCCGTATAGCTTACTATAATCATGTACTTTTGTCGACTCAGTTTCAAAATTAATTCGTGCTATGTAAATTGTCCAGTTGAACTAGCAATGTCTACTCATATACTATTATAACCATGCAAATAATAAATCTGACACAGGCCAGGCTTATCATTCCGTTGCAAAAGTACAAGATGCATTGTAACATACAACTTCATGCAGAATCATTTTAAAAATTGGACTTAAACTTTTTGTTGCTTTTAAGTATCTTATGTAGCTTTTAAGTATCTTTATGAAGCTTTCAAGTATCTTATGTAGCTTTTAAGTATCTTTATGAAGCTTTCAAGTATCTTATGTAGCTTTTAAGCATCTTCTAGCTTTGAAGTAATTACCATATGTAGCTTATAAGTATAAGCACATGGTGACTTTTAAGTACCTATAGTATCTTCGTAGCGTTAAAGTATAAGATACCTTGTTGCTTTTAACTATCTTTGTAGCTTGTACCTTGTGACTTTTAAGTATCTAAGTAGCTTGTATTGCATGTACAGATATAAGCTCCCTTGTGGCATTAAAGTATCTTTGTAGCTTGTATGTATATAAGGTACCTTGTGGCTTTTAAGTATCGAATACCCTTACACAAGATAGTCTTATACACAAGATACTTACTCTATTTAAGTAATAGTAAACTATACTACTTTATACTATTTTAGTGTGAGAAATTATAAGTTGGGGTAATAAGCGACGAAGACAACTCAACTGACTTGAGATCCCCAAAGAAACAAAGAAACAAAAATCGCCAAAAATGATTCCAAAAAACGGTGATAAACAATTTAAAAATATTTTAAAAAGTTGCAATGAATTTTTCTAGAGTTGTTACGAGTAATATTTTTTGACGTAACGACAATTAATTTGTATTTTTTATTTATTTTTCATGGAAATCTACTCCCTCCCGCTGCCGCCGCCGAGATTACCCGATTTTTACAATTTACACAAGGAGTTAACGAGGAGGATCCGATCCCGTAGAATAGCAATTCGAATATAAAAACAAAACAAGGACACCAGGCGACTGTAACCAGTATTTTCGCACTTTACTGACGCCGCTGCCGCAGTATAATTTATTTCTGAAACACAAATAATAGTAATACAGTACCATATTTACTTACCATTTCATTATAATAGTTAATAGGTCAGTCGACATCTTTACTTTACTACTTTTTATTACCGTTTTTTTAAAGAAATTAAGTAAACATGACTGGAATTGGAAAATTGCAATGCAATTAAAACATATTGCCTCAAACAGTCATTAACCATAAACGTCTTTAGCCTGACTGATAGACTAATTCAGTTGAAATACTTCGTAAACTCAAGAAGACAACAACAGAAAAGTAAAATGACGACGCAAAAATTTATATTCGTAGCTTGAGATAAAGATCTAATCACGTTTTTTAATTATTTTTACAAATAAATTTGCTTTGAATCAGGTTTCAAGATGGTGATGGTGGCAAACAAAAAAGGTATTTTATTGTGATTCCAATCATAATTCTTTTATACGTTAACATAAGCATTAATAATTTTAATTAGGGACATTATAATTCACATTTATTTACCTAATGTATCAAATAAATTAACAGAAAATAAAAAAAAAGCTGATTCGACCGACGATAGTGAGGAATCATCCGAGAGTGAGAGCTCCGGAACGGAAACCAGCTCGGGATCGGAGAATTCTGACGATTCAGAATCCGAATCGTCTACTAGCTCCAGTTCATCATCAGATTCAGGTAAAACGCTCGCCTGCAATTATTGCTATTATGATTATGTAATGACGCGAAAAAGTAATGTAATACATGAAACTATGGACGTTATTGTTAATTGCTCACACAGAAGATGAAAAATTAAATAAGAAAAAACAGGGTTTGAAACCGGTGGAAACAAATCAAGGAAAGAAGCGAAACGGGCCAAAAGCGGGGAAAACGGTTGCAAATAACAATGTATTACAGAAAAAACCACGGAAAAGACGTCGGAAGCCCAGGTAGTAATTTAATACTGGTTTTTAATTTAATTTCCTAATGTTTAATTTAATTTAAAAAAGCTTATGAAAAACCCAGCTAGGTATATAGTTTTTTAATGACCATGATCACATTTTAAAATATTCTCAGACCCCTGACGATATGCCTGACAAATTGTCGCTACGAAATCGTCCGGAGTGTTGCCAAGCGTTACGGCTTACAAGAGGTGGGGGAAGATGAGTCCTGGAATATTTACTGGACGGATTTTAGTGTGTCCCTGGAACGAGCGATGGATATGCGGCGTTATCAGGTATAAAGATTTAAAATTCCAAAATTAATTCACGGGATTATTTTTCCATCCCAGAAATACGGGCATTTGTAGGGACAAACACGAATTAAGTAAACTTATGTTAAGTTTTTCATTGTAATTTAAGTATTTAAATATGTTATTTAAGTATCTACATATGTGTTTTAAGTATCTACATATGTGTTTTAAGTATCTACATATGTTATTTAAGTATCTACATATGTTATTTAAGTATCTACATATGTTATTTAAGTATCTACATATGTTATTTAAGTATCTACCTATGTTATTCAAGCCTTTTTTGTATAAAAACAGCTTGTAAATCACTTCCCCGGCATGAACGAGATCTGTAGAAAAGATTTGCTATCCCGGAATCTGAACAGAATGAAGAGGCTCTTCCAAAATGAATATGACATCTTTCCCAAAACCTGGAGCTTGCCCGCCGAGTACTACAATTTTATAGACAAAACTCAATTTATTTGTGAAAAACAACACGTTTTCTTTAGCCCTTATCTTGATTATAATCACGTAATTATTAATTAGTCTAGGCGACCTCCAATCCTATGCTCACAACCGGAAAAATAAAACTTACATCTGCAAACCTGAGATGGGATGTCAAGGTCGGGGAATCTTCCTCATCCGGAATATCAAGGATTTAAATCCATTTGGAAAGATTATTTGTCAACTTTATGTATCGAAGGTTAGATTTTCTCCATTTTTTCCATGTATGTATAGAATGACTGTAAATATTCACGTTACTTATGTATAATTTGTATTATTTATTTCGCCCTTGTCCAGCCATTCCTCATCGATAATTTCAAATTCGATCTCAGGATCTACGTCCTCATGACAACTTGCGACCCACTTCGGATATATGTTTACAACGAGGGCCTTGCCAGGTTTGCCACTGCCAAGTATAAACCTCCCACCAATAGTAATACCGAGAATTCCTACATGCATCTTACTAACTATGCCGTGAACAAGTATAGTCGGGACTTTGTTGTTGATGATGAAGGCGGAAGTAAAAGGCATGTTTTTAGTTTTGTAATTTTCTCACTTTACCCCAAACTCGGAACTTGAGATTTTGATAGTTCACACAGTATTATACCAATATATTCTACTGAAAAATAATGGTATTATTTTATTTAATCCTTTAGGAAACTATCAGCAGTCTACAGATGGCTGGAACAGAGAAGCTATGACACTGCAGAGCTAATATCGAATATTGATGATGTCATTATCAAGACAATTATATCGGCGCATCCGATTTTGAAACATAATTACCGGACGTGTTTTCCTCATCATGATCTCTGCAGTGCTTGCTTTGAGATTCTGGGCTTTGACATCCTTTTGGATCATAAACTTAAACCGTTTGTTCTCGAGGTGAATAATTTATAATGAAATAATATTTCATGTCTGTAATGCTATGATTATGAGGATCTTTCTTCTGGAAATTATAAGGAAAAATAGCTTCAAGACGAGATTTTAACACAATATTTTCAGCTACATATAAGTAACTGAATTATATATTGGATTTTTTAAACACAAGGTTAATCACTCGCCGAGTTTCCATACGGACGCCAGACTCGATAAGGAAATCAAAGAAGGTCTTCTCAACGATACTTTCGCCATGCTCAATATGAAACAACTGGATCGGTATAAAGTGGAAAGTGACGACCGGAAAAGGATTCAAGACAGGCTTTTGAATAAGCATAATGACAAGTAAATTATTATACTTTTATCAAGTATTTATTATAAAGTTTGTTATTATTAGACCACCGGAAATTAATTTTATAAAATTTATTTGCTTATTGCTGGACAGGAAAGAGAAAAAAGAGCCGGAATTAATAGACGGAATGAGCCCATCTGATCATCAATTCCAATGGGAGCTGGATCACAGCGGGGGATATCGTTTAGTCTATCCTTCACCCACTTCAGAAAAATACGACAAATATTTTGAGCAAAATCTGTCCTCCCTGTACCACGAAACTGCATCCTCACAAGCTAGAGCTACATGTACACGGAACCAAATGGAGGAATATAATGTGAGTTTAGGAATGAGTGTGTATTAAATGTTTTTAATATGTATAATCTAGTACTTAATCATGTTATTAGCTTAATTTAATTATTTTATGAACGCTTTACTATCAAAGAAAATGAAACAACAAGAAGAGAGGAAACGACTGGCACTTGGTCAGACTGTTGAGAGACCTAAGGAGAAAGTCCGTCCGGAATCGCCTGCAGATCCGGATAAGCCGAAATTGAAGAAAACAGTAGGCTTGGGGATTTATCCCGAAACTTTATGTTGTTTTTTAATGAATGTAAAATGATCCGAGTGAATAATTTTATTCATTTCAGTTAGGTAATATTAAGGAGGTGAACGTTGTTCTGGTTTTAGGGTGTCAAGAAGCACAAAGAAATTGGGGGATTTGTCCCTGGTCCTATAATCGCAGATGAAGAATTAGACAGAATGAAATCATTAATGCAACGGGGAATGCTAATTCGGAGCTTGGGGATCGAGCTACAGGTGATTTAACTTTTATGCAGCACATAGAAATACTTAAAACTTAAATATCATTTACAAATACTTAACTGTTAAATTAATTTGGCGGTGTAATGTAACTTAATATCGAATTAATTTAGCTATAAAAATAATTGAATATTATTTTTGAACTTGCAGGTTTTTAAATTGCTCTGTCAAATTGGGAATTTAAAACCGGAGGAAGAGAAAATATTCCGAAGGATGCACGGATTCACTACAAATATGGGCAAGTCTCAAGAGACTTCGGAACGTCAAGCGTAAATTAAATATTTTGAATAACCTACTTCATATACACCGATGTATTTTTAACTTTCTGGTTAAAAAACCTTGAAGATGCTAGAAATTGCAGAACATACACATAAATTGTAAAAATAATCATGAAAATTAATAATTTCCAAACTATTTTGTGTATTTCACAGCGACAGACAAATGGACATGATGGAACAAATGCAAAAAGGTGAGCCCATGAGCACCGGTCAAACGAATGAAGTTGTGAGTAGATTGGAAACCACAAATCGGGGGGATTTCAGTCAGGCGAATGTCAGCTCCACTGTTGAGTCTCCTCATCAGTCCTACCGACAGCAGATGTCTAACGCGTCCAAATTCCCTCTGAGCCCGGCAACGAATCCCAACCTAGTAGCCTCCATCAAGAACCCTTACAACGTCCCATATAATTCCCCAGCACAGTTCGGCTTGTACCAAAGTAGACCAAAGAGTGTATCGTTTTCCCCCCAGTCCGGAGTGCCCATGGTCCAAAACATTAGTAACTTCATGGACAAAGTTAACCCAGGTATCGGTAATGTGCATGAAGAGGATCAGTTAATTGTGGCTCCGGCTGGTAGCTACTTCCAGCAACAGATGTCCGAGAGAAGGTTTTATCCGAATCACCCCGACCCGGGCGCTAAAGGTTTGCATGAAGTCTCTAGTGGCATGCATTTGGCCAGCAATAACGCCGTTTATCCTCAGTCGAAAATTGATGTAAATAAATATCCAGCGATTAATCATAATTTATATTATTATTATTCATTATTACTATTTATTATTACTATTTATTATTACTATTTATTATTACTATTTATTATTACTATTTATTATTATTATTTATAATTATTATTTATTATTACTATTTATCATTACTATTTATCATTA
>JAQGAK010005063.1:0-10896 GCA_034696945.1 Lipothrix lubbocki | reverse complement strand
AACTTCCTAACTCTAACTTCCTAACTCTAACTTCCTAACTCTAACTTCCTAACTCTAACTTCCTAACTCTAACTTCCCAACTTTAACTTCCTAACGCATCAATCTACTTCCAATCTTTCTAACGGCAACCCCTTCATGCGTTAACCTAACGCCAACTCTTTCATGTGCTAACCTAACGCCAACTTCTTAACGCGTTAAAATAACGGCAACTTCTTAACCCGTTACCTTCCTAACGCCAACTTTGCAAGGAGTAAACATTCCGAAACATAACCGTTTTCTTAAACCACTCGTTCTGTTAGCAAACGCCATAATATACATATGTGCCCAGAGAAGATCAATACTTTTATATATTCTATTTATTTACAGGTATTTATATGTATTTACATTGGAATGCTAAGGCTCGTAATTTTCATTACTGTTAAATTATTTTTAGTAAAAAGTTATAAGGCTACCAGATCTATTTTTGTTTTCTATTCTTGTTGTTGAATTATTTATTAAATAGTCTCAAACACCAGCCACCATGAAGAAACAGGTATCGCCCCATACGGAGTTTGATGGTTTGGATTTATGGCAGCTGGCATATGTATGTACTTAGCGAAAAAATCCTAAAATACCAGAAATTCTTGACAAATTTTCAAATAATTGAGCACATTTTGTTCAGTAATAATAAATGTATGCTGTTAATCATTTGCTACAGCGTACGTCTTAAACCTGTCCTCCACAAAAGTCGATATTCTTCAGATTCTTGTGAAAAAGGTTATGATAAATGGCAGAGCTGTCCAAAATACATGCCATCCAGATACAAATTACAAAATACATTTTTTAAAATCGAAGAAACAAGTTACAAAATACAAAATACAGTTTTGAAAAATTAAAAATACAAGTTAAAAAATACATAACCTTTCCGCAAAATACAAATTACACAATACAAGATACATTTGCAATTTTACAAAAATACAAAGTACTATTGCTTTTTGGCTAAATACATTTTCCACTACGAAAATTCGAAATAAATGAATCAAGCCCTCAAAATTAATATAAAATACATATTTAAAGCTAAACGTCTAAATTTCGTTCGATTTAGGAAAAAACCAATTAAACTGCGTTCAAGACGAGTGGTAAGTTGCAATTGCATTTAGTGAATAAACTAAATAATATGTTGCTTGATGCTTCAAATACAAATTACAAAATACATTTTAAAATCAAACAACTTGAAAATACAAATTACAAAATACATTTTTAAAATCAGACGTCAAAATACAATGCTTTAAATATATGGTTTAACAAAGACTAAACCCCATGTATGTAAACTTCGCGGAAATATTTTTCATACTCCCACAGCAAAAAAGACTTCATGGTTACCATTGATTATGTTGAATTTTGGTTTTGATTTTTATTGAAAGTTAAACAAGCATTATCCGAAAAGTTTTTTTAACTATGAAAAATGTTTGTTTTTTCTTAAACATTGTTTATCATTGTTATTCATTGCAACACTTCAATTATTAATAAATTACTAAAAAATGTTTTAATTATAAATTTTTATTTAATTATACAATATTATTTAATTAAACAGTTTTATTTAATTATACAATTTTATTTGATTAAACAATGTTATTAAATTATACTATTTAATTTAATTAAACAGTTATTTAATAATACAATTTTATTTAATTAAACAACTTTATTTAATTAAACAATTTTATTTAATTATACAATTTTATTTGTTTATACGGTTTTATTTAATTATACAATATTATTTAATTTTAGTTTATTGAATCATTTTATTTTATTATTCAATTTTTTTAAAATTATTTCTGCTTTCTAATAAAAACCACAGTTTTAACAAAATCCGTTATTTTGGTCCTAAAGGAACCTTCAATACGTCATTCGAAAGGTCCCAAAATTTCAAATTTTTCGCCTTGTTTGAGCTTAGCAGCTGCCGTACAGCTCGCAATCGGAGATACGGTTGACGGCGCAGTAAGTATTCAATTTGAAAAATTGCATTATAAAAATTGTGAGGTTTTTTCAGTAGTATGTATAATATTGAATAATATTTGAGTGTTTTTGCCGGCAAAGCTGTTTTGAACCGGTCCCTTACAGTTGTTAAGTATTTTAGTTCAATTATAGGGTATCTTATAATGAATATAGTAATGTACGTCCTAATATGTCTAAAGCGCGGAACTTGATTCTTTCTAAACGTCTGTGTGTAAGTAATATTAAAGTTTTGTCACTTAGAGAATACATACATTCAGAGAAGACTTTATTAGCTAATTTTATTAGTTATTTAAGTTGTATTTTTACAATCAAGCAACTTACAGTCAGCCGTATAAATAAACTGGGAAAGTTTTAGGTTTAGAGTTTAGGTTAGAATTTATTTCCCGCATCACGATTTTTAATTCACTTTTAAGCATCTTCCCAAATTTCAATTATGAAAAATTACTAAACATTTTTAAAGACCTTTGGAATAGAAATTCAAATCAGATACAAACAGTAACAGACATGGCAACAATTCTTAATGAGCTTGCTATCTTATACACATATACACCGCACTCTTTCTACAGAAGCTAGGCTTGTGATAGCGTTGACAACATGAAATTACTTTCATATGTCTGCCCGCTGAAAATCCCCTGCCCACTAGAGAAATGTTCAAAAAATCCTGTCATTACAAAAAATTAGAAATGCTCAAATTTTTGCAAATGTTACTTTAAAAAATTTTACAAATAAATAAAATGGCACAAAAATCAAACAATCGTCAATAAAATAATAGCTATAATAGAATTTAATGCTAAACACGTAAGATTTTTATTGCAAATATATATTTTAAACAATTTTTTAAAATGGTCACAGTATCCCCATAAAAGACTCGAAAATTTTGAAAGTGTGTATCAATTACTGTTGTGAAATTAGCTGAAATACTGAGAAAAATGAATACAATTATTCCAAAAACAGAAGCAAAACATTAGGAAAGGTTCAATTACAGGCAATAAACCGTGTGAAATTATAAAAGGGTAAACTCTTTAGTCAAATAAGAAAGCAGCCAAAATTAACTTACTCTTTTGGTATTATTATCTTTATCATCGTAAGACTCTTGTCTTCTGCACTATAGTATAGTCAACTTTACATACTGTTTTAGAAAAAATTTTCTTGAATGTGTTCATTTTTTTACAAACGCAAACAAATAAAAACGACTTCCAAGTAAAGTATGCTTTTCATTATTAACAATTTCGAAAACAAATAAAGAAACTGTCTGCGATTAACTGAGTTTTCCGAATCTGATCGCAGTATGCGATTACGGATTACTCATACTATTTACGTAACCATTTTATTTTATAAATTAAATAAAGAAACGCTTATAAAGAATTTAATTACAATATCTACGTCTATAAATATTGTGTCTTTTCACAACAACTGATTTTTAAACACAAATATTCAAGTACTGCATTGAAAGCAAATGTAACAGCATTTCATTGTTTGCAGTCGGAATTTTTCTTTACCATGACTCATGTTAAATGCTTTTATTATGCAGTAAAGAAATCTATATGCTTGCACTTTTAACAAAGATCCTGTGTTAAAGTCTTCTGCCGTCTGCATTGTAATATGGATTCCATGAGTTGAAACTAAGAAATGCTTTTGTTAGTTTCAATTTATGGAATCCATATTACAATACAAGCATTTTGTTTGTGTAACCATATAGAATTTTTTACTGCATAACATCTTACTATGAGTAATCGTAATACAAACCTCCAATGCAATGCGGTTACATTTGAACTTCTTGAACACATTTAAGTTTACAAATCTTCCATTGAATATATCTATGACTATACGGACTATATTTAGACTACACAACAAATTATAGGCTGTACAAAACTGCCATTTTAAACATTCAGAACCTGATACTGTCCTATACTCTGGTCACCTAGCTCTTTCCAACTCCAACCAGTCAAAAATGCGTACGAAGTTCATTTTCTCTGACATTGAGGGTCCAAAATTGTATACTGTTTATTGTTTTTTATTGCTCACGTATGGGTCCAAATCTTATTTCGTGCTAATTGTTGTCAATACTATTGATAGAAGTACCGAACTTAAAATTTTCTTTTTCCTATTAAAATATATTTATTGTTCCCTTTTGATTTTCTTTGGTGCTAGAAATTGTATTTGCATTGACATTATTATTATGTACTTATAAGAAGCTGGGGGTAAATTGTGAGATTCTAAACTTCAAGTTACGCTCTGTTCAAATACGATGTCTAACAGAATGTGTGACACTGTCTACCTAAAAGTACAAATTGAGACATTTGTTATTTTCATGTGGTTATTGTTAATATTTATTGCACTTGAAGTGCCAATATTTCAACTATGTAACATGTTTAAAAAAACTTCAAAATAATTAGGTGGTATTATTAAATACTTACGAGATTACCTTAGAGTGACTTAGGCAGTATGCCTGTTCGGACGATCCTGACTTGAATGGGGGGAGAAAGCTCAAGGAGGAAGATTTCTGCAATGCTTTTAAAAAAAGCCGCATTTACTAATAAACTACATTGACCTGGATCATACAATAATTGAGCATTGATGCCACAGCAACAATATATTTAAGATTGTAGTTCTTAAAATGTATTTACATAATGTTCTATTTCAAAAGTATTGCATATGTTTATTTAAAATAGGTACATACATACTGAGAATTCTCTACAACAGGCTTATGTATACTCAAAGCGGCAACCTTCGTTTTTTTCAAGCAAATGTTGAATAGACTTTTCTTACAAAAGCAATCTCTTTATAGTAATAAAATCGCTAGCATTAAAGTTTATAACGACACTAACTTTAACAATGTCGCAGAAGTTCTATTTTTATCAACAGTGTATGTAATATAGCTATATTGTTTAGAAAATTTGTGACATTTAATTGTAACAACTTTTACAGTCGACCTCCGTTGTAAGAGACCCCTTCACAAAAGCATTCTCGGTTTAAAAGCAGTTACTGGTCGGTCCGGGAGTTTTGTTATTTACCCTTATTTTTGCGTTTCTTGTTGAGAAAATGCAAGAAGCTACTATTTTTAATGACTTGCCGTTGTTTATCTAATCTATTTTTGCTAAGTTTAAAATGTAATTTATTTCAAATTTGTAAAATAATTAGTGAATATTGGGAGCTTGAGCCTGAATTTGAAAGGACTCGAAAAAGGCTTCTTCGTAATTATTATGACGGGAATTACGGCAAGTGAATAATGTGCAAGAGAGGGCTGTATAATGTACAGAGTAACGAGAGATTTATTGAGAGTCTAATTGAAGTATTGGGATAATGGCTGAGAGGACTAGTGACAAAGGTGACTAAATCATTGCAGAAGAGATTGGGCCGGGACTGAGGAATAAGGTCTGAGCAGCGGGTATTTGTGAAAAGGAGCCGGATCTGGACATTACGGAAATGTCTGGAAATGAGGGAATAGTCTGGGATTTAACTGGCGCAAGCTGATTAAATCCATGATTATGGGTTAAAAGAGGAAAAAATGTAATCATGAGTTTGTCTGGAGGAGACGAGCAGAGATTAACGTTTGACAAGGATTTGAGAGAGTGAATGTCAAATTGGGTCGATCATGGGGTCAGCATGTGATCATGAAAGGAAAAGAAAGGATAGGCAATGTTACATAATTGCATATCCTGACAATATTTATAACTGAACTGTAATTAAAAATAAGTTATTAATAGTAGAGGATATATGAACAATCCTGGTTATAACGAGACTTGCTGAAGTTTTTTATTGTGCTCTTATAGCGGGAGTTGACTTTATAAAGAAATTACGATAATTGATTATTATTAAAATTCATTTGCTGCATACACTTGTCTTATGTAATCGTCATGGTTGTTGAATTGTTGTCATGCCTGCTAAAGGTTTGTGAACAATTTTTTTTACCTTGAGTTTTAGAATAATAAATCTCAAAACAATTTTTGCTCAGGTTTTAAAAATTTAAGTTTAAAAAGATGCTAAAAAGTCATTTAAAAAGTTTTATGCGAGAAATAAATTCTTAAACGTAAAACGCCCCCGGTTCATTTATACGGCTGAAAACAGTAGGAAGTTTATTAAGTTGATACGTTAGTAGTTATAATTTTCATTGTAATCTTATAGTGACAATAATATAAAATTATAACAATTACGGAACTTACCATTTATCAAAGCTGTCTCAAAGTTTCATAATTTTAAAATGTATTTTGTGGTTTGACATTGGCTGATTTTACAAATGTATTTTGTAATTTGTATTTTGACAGTCGCTGATTTAAAAATGTATTTTGTAATTTGTATTTTGCTGAAAAGCAAAAGTACTTTGTATTTTTGTAAAATTGCAAATGTATCTTGTATTTTGTAGTTTGTATTTTGCTGAAAAATAAATGTGTTTTGTATTTTGTAATTTGTATTTTGAGGCCACGTATTTTGGACAGCTCTGCCATTTATCATAACAACCTTTTTTACAAGAGTCTGAAGAATATCGGATTTTAACAGCATACATATATTATTACTAAACAAATTGTGCTCAATTATTTAAAAAATTGTAAAAATTACGGGTATTTTACGATTTTTTGGCTAAGTACATACACATACCAGCTGCCATTATTCCAAACCATCGAACTCCATATGGGGCGATATTTTTTCCCTTAATGGTGGTTGGTGTTTGAGTTCTAATTTATAGTTTATTCAACAACAATAATAAAAAAACGAAAATAGATCTGGTAGCCTTATAAATAAGTAACTTTATACTAAAAATAATATAACGGTAATGAATATTACAAGCCTTAACATTCCAATGTAAATACATATAACTACCTAAAAATAAATTTATAATTTTTAAATGGTTACGCGAATAACATTAAGAGATCCGTAATCGCATACTGCGATCAGATTTGGAAAACTAAGTTAATCGCAGACAGGTCTTTAGCTGTTTCGACCTTTTTATGGTACTCTTCAGTGCGATACAAACTGATTTTACCGGAGCTGTTAGCTACGTGAACACTAACGGTAGACTGAAGACTCACGTAGAATTACTTTTTTGAAAACACAAATATCAGAAAAATAACTCTCGGCTTCAGCTACTTGCCCAAAATAAAATAGTTTTGTCTACGATTATGAGGTGGATGACAAACTGTCACCATCACCATGGCGCTCGATGGAGCAATACAAAAAATAAATTACAGGCCATTACCGGTTACCTTTTAGGTTATGCAATGAAGAATTAATTACCTGTAAATAAATAGAATATATAAAAGTATTGATCTTCTCTGGGCATATATGTATATTATGGCGTTTGCTAACAGAACGAGTGATTTAAGAAAACGATTATGTTTCGGAATGTTTACTCCTTGCAAAGTTGGCGTTAATAAGGTAACGGGTTAAGATGTTGCCGTTATTTTAACGCGTTAAGAAGTTGGCGTTAGGTTAACGCATGAATGAGTTGGCGTTAGGTTAACGCGTGAAGGAATTGGCGTTAGGTTAACGCATGAAAAAGTTGGCGTTAGGTTAACGCATAAAGAAGTTGGCGTTAGGTTAACGCATGAAGGAGTTGGCGTTAGAATGGTTGGAAGTAGATTGATGCGTTAGGAAGTTAGAGTTAGGAAGTTAGAGTACAGGCGTTAGGTATTAGGAGCTGCCGGACGATCAGAAGCTTCGTCCTAGGAATAAATGACATTTCTAATTTTGGACCACTTTGGATTGCAGGTAAATGTAACTGTTAATAGGTTTAAATGTTTTTAGTATAAACTATTTTAATCTAAGAATTATTGTTGTGGACACTTATTTCATCTTACTTAACAAATCAGGTTTTCCGCACTTGGCAACTATAGCCATGGCGTCTTTATAGTTAGATAGTCCTATCTTTTCTTGTGCTTGCTTCTGCTCGGTTCGGATAAAGACTAATCAACCTTTGCTCTAATGCTTCTGCAGGATCCAAGAAATATAATTGCGCGTATCGTGGGACGTCGCCCTGGCGTGGCAGTGCATGAGAAGTTGCATGGTACACTGCACCTTGCAAGTTTATAAATTTGCAAAGGTAAATTTGTAAAAATATACAAATAACAGAATATGATGTACATAATGGAGTAAGTTTATTTATATTACCTTGAATCTTAAAACAGTAAACCCCAGGTGTGAGGTGTTGAACCTGAGCCCCAAAAGAAGCCATTGCTAAAGCATTATTAATCCTTCTACAATTTTTCCGAAAATATGCCGAATCCACGTCTTCATTCAGAAACAGGCGCCTAACATATTTTGGAGGAATTCTTAAAGCAGGGATTTGGCCTTATCCTTTTCGGCAACATTTAGTAAAATTTCCATCGGCAGCTTTCTCTTTAGCAAAGTGACGTGCACGGCAGTAGCGACAACTTATGTTCATTTGGCCTTGATCATTTTGCTCGTTCATGTCATTTTCAACAATTGTGCTCAATGTTGACTCTATAGCATCTAGTGATACCTCCCCTTTATTTTTGATTACTCCGTACATACTCTTCAATGCTTCCAAATCCATTTCCCCATATAGTTTACAATATCTAGATTGTCTCAATTTTCGTTGTCTCCATGCATGGGTCCTGTTCTTACTAAAATCTGATTTGTGGCAAATTATTAATGCTGGCGAAATAATAAATTGAAAATTCGGATTGATCGAATCATTACGTACATAGATGTGAACCCAGCATTTGGGAATATAATAGTCACCGGCGGTTGTTTTTGACGACCGAAGTAGTTGGGGAAAACGATTTATTTTTTCCCTTCAAAATTATTCCCGCCAGAAATCCAGGTATTTGATTGTCTCTCCCCCATTTCAAGGTAATATCCAATAATTTCAAATAATAGAAATCAAAATTCAATATTTCCCTAAAAATCCCCATACAATTAAACATTGCAAACTCCCCAAAACAGCAACTTGCACGCAGGCAGCGTGCGGGCGGCCACCACTGCATTCTGTTATGAAATACATTCAAGCGAAAAGGAATAGGATTACTCAGTTGCATACGTCTCAACATGAGCAACTTGTGTCGCTATCCTATCAAGTGTTAGGAAGTATGTGTGCACATTGCAAAAGTAAAGAGTACGAATGAGTATGGGTACATCACACTGAAGTAGTGAGGGAAACGACCAAAAAGGGTAACACAGACCAAAATTTAGGACTTTTTTTGCACCCTTTGCTGCTGTGTCCTCTCATTTTGGAAAAAGGATGATATGAGAAGGGGTGATGTATGTATTACACGTAGACCGTATACCCATTGTGCCCTCCCAGAGACATAACATTCTCCTGTATGCACGTATCATTCCGCTCGCCTCTGTGTTACACATAAATTGTAAACATTCTGCCCTGTGCTAAAGCATATGCATGTGTGTATGTACATATACCTAATGATAAAACGTTATAAAAGATGAACTTTCTAACCTTAATTACACCCTAACTGCAATTCAATTTTAACTTTTAAAAAGACAAAAGTAAGCTAAATATGTTCAGGACTCATACTACGTAGTCGCTTCCGTTTTTTTCCATTCGGATTGGGTTAATAAAGTGGTACAGATGAATTTCATGTTTGTTTCGGAATTTTCGACATATTTTGTAAACAGCATTCCAATAATATCTGGAATGCATTAGAGTTTTGATGACTCCGATTCCAAGTACGCAATACCTAAACAAAATACATAATTTGTTAAAACTTGTTGTGTGGGAGTGGCCAGAATTGGTTTAAAAAATTTCATTGGTACACATCTTTAGTTAATCTAGGGAGGTTGTGATGAACCTGTCTTGAATAAACTACAGAATAGTTGAAGAATGCATATTTAATGTGGGTATTCTCTGCTTGAGCACGAAGGAATATGTCATCTGAAGTGGTCAGCAATTACTTACAGAACACATTCACGTTTTTGTTTCTTGCGAAATTGAATGCTTTCCTTGGAAATCAGCACTCTATGTATCTCCAACTTTAAACTTAGGTTTTTTCTTTTTTCGGAAAAGCATTGCATTATACAAATTGGTGTAGACTAAATCTGCATTCGTATCATTTACATCAACAGGCCTGAAAAGCGTTAAGTAGTGTATGGTTTCGTTTTTAGATCGCACAAAATCTTGTAACACATATATTCATAACTTTCAGTTTGTGTAAAATACTTCTCTATTCTACCCAGTAAATTCTTGATCCCATTTTCAACGATGGATGCTTTGGATTCAGAACCTACGAAATAAATGTTTTTAACACCATGTAGAAGCATAAACTTTTTAAACTTTTCACTAAAAAACGATTTTTTACGATCAGCCCAAAAATGCACAGGCCGTGATGAAGTTAATTCAAACACTTTTGAAAATGCCGAAATTAGCTCCACAGTTGTGCGGTATCTCATTCCTTGGGCATACAAATATTTAGAAAAAACATCTATAATTACAAAGATGTAGCGTATGTTGTCATTATATTTACGGTATTCACCCAAATCAGCCAGGTCAAATATCCAAATAAAATTTATAGCTGGCGATAGAATTTTTCGCGTTGGAAATTTTTTTTTTGGTTATGAATTCCATAACTCTGTAACTTTTGCAGCTCTTGCGTAACTTTGTGTCTACTTTTGAAGTTGGAATGCATTCTAAAGAAACGTTCCAGGAGACGTATAAGATCCAGCTACTTTGGGATCAGTCCATAGTGTTTTTATTTCGTCCATTATTACTGCGTCTTCACTTTAACATTACGGTCGTTGTCAATGTGCAATAAATTCACAAAAATACCACAAATAATAATGCTGATAGCTTCACCCAAAGGCGACTTGAATCTTCTAGTTAGCGAGAGTTGACCTAAGATGTAGGGAGAGAGTTCATTATCTGTCACAGTTTCCCCCAAATCAAATGGAAATATTACTCCATTTCCCTTACAAAATATTTCTCGACTTGTT
>JAQGAK010005062.1:0-10897 GCA_034696945.1 Lipothrix lubbocki | reverse complement strand
TTTTTGTATTAATTTTTGTATTAATTTTTGTATTAATTTTTGTATTAATTTTTGTATTAATTTTTGTAATAATTTTTTTTTGTTTTGCAGTCATTTTTGTATTTAGTTTAATTATTGGTTTTTTGTTTTATTTTGGGCCATTTTGTATTTAAAAACTATGTACCTCGTAAGTGTTTATATTTTTTGCCTTTTAGCCCTACATTTTACATGCGGAGTCCCTGGAACCCACACAAAAGCCTTCTTTTTAGGTTAAACCTCAAAACCTTCATCTCTAATGGTTCATCACTTTATATGACATAAAAAATTGAGTTCATCGTGGGAGAGGAATATTAGATAAAACGCACTATGTGACAAAACTCGCGTCCTCCCGTCCTCATTGCCATCACCATCACCACCACCGACGATTTTTCCTGCCATTTATTGGTTTCGGTGATTCGGTTCCTGCAAAGTTTGCTCCACTGCGGATACAATCGTTATTGGCTGGGAATTTGTAATTTATTTTCTCTCCTTACAATATTTCTCCGCGCCCAATGTAATATCATTTATTTATTTTCTTTAAAAAAAATTTTCACTTTATTTATTTTTATTAGCAAAGATTTTATTTTATTTCAATATTCTTAGTTTGACTTAACTAAATTATCTATACTATGCTCTATTTATTTACCTTTAAATTCCAAATTCTAAAGTTACCCAGGAAGTATAATAAGAGTTTTTTCCCCGTACATTGTCCTTTATGAAAATTCCTCAGAGACAATGATTTCCGAGCAAAAAAGAACCAGACCACACAATATAATTTAATGTTTTACAGTGCTTAAGTTGTGGATTTCCCTGTGAACATCAAAGCAAATAGTTCTACTACCTAAACGTAATGGTATAGTGTAAGTAAAGATCCAAAAGTACCAAATTTGATCCCTGTCATACAGAAATTGGCCCATTGAAAATCTTGGACGAGGATCGTTGACCAAATTTTTGCGTCCGCTTGCATCTCCATAGTCCACTTAAAACCCCATATGTATACTTATATTGACGTGCATTTGAAGCAGAAAGCATCAATGTGCCCACGCGGACACCATTTGCACGTCAGACTGGTCACAAATAGTGATTACAATGGAGGAATAAATGCTCTTTTGAGATGCACAAAGAAATCAGTGCTGAAAATGTTCTGCAATGTATGGGGTGAATGGGAACCTACAGAGCGTTCCTTTGTAAAAAGGAAATCCCAGTCCTCTTATCATCCTCTTTCCATGTACCTGACTCCTCATATCCTCCACAGCCACACACAGTCCTCCGCACTAAAGAATTCAAACTTGCAACTTCCTATTAAGTAAGTCAACCAAAAACCAAATACGTGGATACGACTACATACATTCATTCCTCCATGTTTCTTCCCATCGCTTACAATTCTACCCCATGGGGAGTCATTTCACTTGACTTGTATATGGGATCCGCTCACACACACACACACACAAACCACCGGAGCACCATCGTATAAATATTACATACCGTCGCGGTGGAGATGCAAAATGGGCTATCTCCATCTATATGTGAACCTAAATGCAAGATGAGATATCCACCATGCAAACAATTCAGTGCACAGATATTGGATGGGAATCCTGCCGTTTAAATTGCATTTAAAAAAAACTTGAAAGAACGGAGGGAGCTTTTGTATTTAAAATTTCAACTGCAAAAGCAATTGTGAATTATAATGGATTTAACCTTAAACCCTTTAATGGATGGATGTCATACCTTGCATTTTAAATGATGGTGGATGTCCCAAATTGCAGCTACAGATGCACATGGAGATAGCCCATTTTGCATCTCCACCGACGATACATATGTATATATATATATTTAGTCTGGAATTTAATCACCATATAGATTATATGCCCATAGTCTTGATCCTACACAAAATCGTCCATATTATGTGTTATAGTATATGGATTTGCAATACTTTAGGGTGCGTACTTTGTAAATACATATAATTATATGTACATATGTACATGGTATGAATATCAATACATATATGTAGAGTACAAATGTACATGCCGTCTGCTTTCTATGCTCGAATTCCCGCACATAATTTCCCATTGTACTTTCTCTGTCTCTCTCTCTCTTTCTCCTGCTATCCGTTCCACGTCCACATTTAAAAGCTATTGTCGTTACACTTGTGTGCATTTTCATAATGCTACAAAACGTTTGGAAGCGCTAAAATATCTTTTGGAACAAATTTCAAAAAGCGTTCAGAACGTTAAATCAGAATTCCTTTAAAATGTCTAAAAAAAATATGAAAACCTTACCTGGGACAAATGGTCTGTCAATTTAAATGGGTTCGTTTGTAATTTTTAAAAATGAGCTTTTGTTTATTAGTCTTTTTTTTAAACTATTAAAAAATATTAGAAAACAACGAAAACATTGAAGGAGAAATGCTACCAGCTCTTAAATTGGCTAATCCATTATACCATCAAAGTCCATTTTGATTTCAAACTTCAACTGCTAATCTATATACAATTTATTGGCGTAAAATTGTAATCTTAACGGACATTAATCTTGAAAGCGGCTGACGTAGAGAAAAGCTGGCGAGGAGGAGTGGTTTTTTACGTAAATGTAAAGGAAGATAGAGTTAGCTAAAGCTTTTGTTTTTAATAATTATATTAAATCCGCTAATTTTTGGCACATTACCAATAATGGTCTTGAGTATAGTTGTAGAGATAGGGATTTTGAGATATTTTGCGGAAAATGTAGAATTTGTTAATTAAATACCTGATGGTATAACAAATGTGTTGGTAACATAATTTAAATAGTTATGTATAATTTGGTAAAACATTATAACGTTGAAGGCATGTCTTAAAATCTTTAGAGCGGACAAAAAATGGCTACAAATTCACAACGAATGAATTTTCATGTATGTACATATACAAGTTATATAATTAGTATTAATATACAATGTCAGGACTATAAAATAGTTACAACTAAAAATAAACTTGTTAGAGCAACAAATTTTGAGAGACGTTTATAATTTGCGCGCAAATTATAACACCTTCTAAATTTCTCCATAAGTTTAACACACTAAAAACATTTTCAAACACTCATTTGTATCATTTGCCAACTGTCATCCCTTATTGCTTCACTCCGTTGATACTTTTGTCATATACCTAAGAGAAGTTTAAATTGCTAATAAGTTGTTAACTTTTGTGTGCTGTTGCTGCTGCTCCTACTCTGCTTGCTGTTGAGTCCAGCGAGGTGTGCAAACAACTTTTGAAAATGTTTAGTCGAGGCTGAAAAGAGGAGCTGTCCCTGAGAATCCGCGTTGTTGTCGGAAGAGTTGTCGAGTTTGTAGTAAACTCGGCATACAGACAATCTATGCTTTTGTTAGATGTTCGTTTCGCATGATTCTAGCCATTCCATTGAATTTGTGCGCCTTGTAATCGGAAGAGGCGGAATTTATAGCAGTTTGACACAAAACTACCTGCAAAGTTTATCGTTATTGTCAACTATAGCGTGAATAACATCTGCGTCCCTTTCCCGTCATTCTGCTCGAAATTCATGACCAATTTTCACCGACAATTTTCTTGAGCAGTAAATTAAACTGAATTTATCCAGAATTTTTTATCACAATTGAACACCTTAATTAAACTTTTAATCAAAGTGAAAGTAATGACTTTACCAGAATATTCAAACTTTTTGTTGCAAAACCAATTATTTTCAACGGAATTGTTTGTGTGAATAGTCCAGAATTTTCAAATTCTATATATAGAACATATACGAGAGTTTTCTTTCAAAAATTTACCAAATTTGTTCTTTAAAATTTGACAGATTTTAAACAAAATTTACCAGATTTTAAACAAAATTTACCACATTTTAAACAAAATTTACCACATTTTAAAAAAATCACCACATTTTTTAAAAAATTACCAAATTAAAAACAAATTATTAATGTGCTTATAAGCCAAAAATTATAACAACCATAATTTTCCAGCCAATAATTTACATTTATCACCATTTTGCATACAAAAATTGTAAATTTAACCGGTGGTCGCCCCTACGAAATTGCATTGTTTTTGTTGCTGTTGAAACTGAATGGGAAAAAAACTGTCTCAAGTGTCAAGTCATAAGTAATTTTCGCCTTTATTTTCTGCCTTTTTGAACATAATCCGCTTATTAAATTTCCCGCAATATTCTCCGCGTTCAATTTTTCGCCTCTACAAATTCCTCCTCACACACACACATACAAAAATGAAAAATGGATGTCAAGACACTGCAAAATGGATTCGCGGGCATTAGTTTCAAACGGGGTAACTTAAGTACATGGAAACCATAGTACATTATATGTACTTATGTATATATGGTTTACGTCTTAAGACGAACAAAAATGAAAAAATGCGGCACTGTATAAAAAAAACGAAAATGCAAGGTTTAAACTGTCGCTGACAAGCCCGACGAGGTAGAACCGAAATTATGACAGTCAAGCGGAAAAAATAATTTCGGGGGAAAAAACTCTCTCCAGTGAATTGTCAGTTTGTAAAATTTGTGTATAAGTAAGTAATATGGAAGGAGAATTTGTGTGTGTGTGTGTGTGTGTAAAGAATGTAAAAAATATGTTCTAGTAGAGCGCCAGAAGCTTTTTTTACAATATGAAAAAAAACCCGTGAGGAGAAAACAATTCCCTTTGCAGCCATTGGAGGCCTATTTTTTATATGTAAAATAAATTTATATTTTATTTCCGTATACTTATTCTTCCTTAATTCCTTATATAGGATATCATGGACCATTTTCCACTATAAATTACCATTATTATGTATAACTATATATACAAGAAATATGTTGTGCATTGCAAAGAATGTTAACGACGATAAAAAAATATTTATGTAAATTTTTTATTTACTTACCTTATGTACCTTTAATGTATTTCTTGTCCAGGGACTTTACCGTGAGTAATTCAATGAGGATCAGTCATTGTACTCCGTGAATGCTAAACACACTTTGCTTCTACGTACTACACTTCATAAATAAATAATAGGGAATTCTGCCTACTGGATCGAATTCTCTCGGTATTATTGTCCAAAGAAAAATGTATCTTGGATAGGAGAAAATAATAACTACACGGCAATACATAAATGTAAAAAAATGCATGCATACTTTCCCATTGCAAATATATGACGGGGAAAAATTCAATCCTGCATGGGGGAATTTAAAATTTATATCTTCTAAAAATATGTATGGACGTATAAAGTATGTATTCTATATAAATAATGCTTATAATAAGCACGCTTTCTATTTCCACATGGACTGTAAGCGTAACCCGAAGCGAAACGATCTCCTGAAGCTCCTTGCTGTATAGGTTTTTAACGAAGGAGGTAGATATATCTTTTCATTACAAACTCGTCATTCTCTTTCTCGCCGTCTTCTTCTACTATACTTCTAACGATAAGTACACGATCCTGTATTAGATTATATGTATTTCTTTCTCGTTCATAATTTGAAACGGCAGGAGAAATGATGCTCAAAGAAAAAGGTTAGAAGAGGCAGCGGAGAAACTAATTTTAAATTCCGAAGCTTCTTCTTCACTAATATGTACAAATGTGCTCTTAAAACAAATGGAAATTTTGTGTACATTTTTAATGCCAATATGTCGGATCATTTACAACGGAGATTCGTGAAGAAAATTAGATTTACTAGGAAAAGTTTACAAATTTGCCAAAAAATTGTTCAAGTTTGTAAGAAAAAATGTTTAAATTTGTAAGAAAAATTGTTTAAATTTGTAAGAAAAATTGTTTAAATTTGTAAGAAAAATTGTTTAAATTTGTAAGAAAAAATATTTAAATTTGCAACAAAAAATGTTTAAATTTGTATGAAAAAGTTTAAATTTATAAGAAAAAATGTTGTTAGGAAAAATTTGGAAAAGAATGTTTAAAATTGTTAAGTCTAAATTCACAAAAACACACTAAATTTGTAAAGAAAAATGTGCTAAATTAGTTAAGCAAATTTGTCTCCAGTTGTTAGGAAAAATTGTAATTCTAAATTTACAAAAAAACTGTTTGAATTTGTATAGTAAAATCATCTTTTGATCTAGAAAACTTAGATGTATGTATAAAGGAAAGATGTTTGAATTTGGTAAGAAAAATTGACTGAATTTATGATTATGAATTTATAATGAAAGCGCCTGTAAATAAATAATAATATGCTTTCCATCATTTCAAAAGTCAAAGGTCAAAGAGGAAAAAAATTGAGAATAATAACACTCCTAGAATTTTCAGGTTTAGGTTTGAGCGTAGAATTTAACATGTTACTGTAAATAAATACTTTAGGAAATAGTTCCAGGAACTATCCATCCTTTTATAACTCCTTGCTATTTATTTATTTTGTAGTAGTCACCTGCTGCTGCTGCTGTTGTGCGCTTCTGTGTTGTTGCTATGGGAACGTCGGAGTTTCTAGAAATATAATATGGCGAATTATTATAGGGCAGTAGAGGGCTTTACCTTGTAATATGATATGGGGGAATTCCGCTTATATTTACATTGTATGTACATATGTGAGAAATATGATATTTTAATATAAAAGTGATGAAGACATTTAATCCGGGAGCAAATATGAAATTGGATGAGAAAAAATAAATATGTAGTAAATATTTACCAAATGCTCAGAATTTGCGTCTCCAATTCCTTTTAATCTCTTTCAAGGATTATCTTCCATCCAAACTTTTATCCAGAGCGCTATACATAATACGGGAAGGGAATGATTAGTCCTGGAGGAAAAAAATACTGCGGACAGGATTAAAATTTGTCAGTCAATATGTCAACATACATACTACATGGGATGAGTGTACCTGGAATGGAAATTTGATGTTTGTTCGTAGTTTGGTAACCTTGTCCCAATATTTACTATAAACTTTTATCCAATCTATAGGAATTTTCTGCGGTAAAAATCATCAACAAAAGCCAAATTTAGCCAAACAAAATCTTTGTTACGATTTCAAACTTTGTTTTTGAAAAACAGTGTTTCGGGTATGTAAATAACACTAATTTCAGTGTAAAAATGTTTTAATTCATAGGTTTTTTAATGGTATTTGCATAAAAAATGTTTTTGTATAAACAATTTGCATATTTTGCATAAAAAATCACAACGCATTTTATGTGTTGAATAGTTAGAAACAAATGAGTGGTAAATTAAATGTTTTAATTACATTTAAAATACATGTTGTATGTTAAAAATTTTTTAATATTTAAATACATAAATTTAAAAAAAACATTTTGTAATAATTTTTAAAGAAACTTATATAGACTTGTTACAAGTGCAACGGTTCAACTTCCGCTGTTTGGATTTATTAAAAATAATTATTCCAGGCCTCTTTTTCCTGCCTCAATGCTCAAAAAGTCTCGTTTTTTTCTTGGAAACGAAAAAAGCGTTTGCCTTACCCCCTGAACTATTCTGTTATTGAATAACCAGCAAAATATTTATAGAAACATTCGTATGCAAATTAGCATTAGAAATGATTTTATAAAAGATGCGCGGGAAGCTTCAAATATGAATTTATTTAAATAAAGTTTTTCTCCAGTTTTGTAATTTTATTAAGGATTATATATTTATATTTTATTACATTGCAAACACACCGTATTTTTAGAACAATAAAAGTTAATTATATAATTTACATTCTCATGTACATATATATGTGTTCTACACATGAAATTTAATATTATAATTATTATATTTTTTGCTTCCATTTTGTTTTTTTTCCTAAAATAAAAATCACAATTGAGTTTTTGTAAAATTACAGTGAAAGCTATGGAACTTTTTATATGATTTTTTATGATTAATTTGGAAATATTTCTGTTAGCAATTTTCGAGTTAATTATAATTTTTCTTTTTAACATTGATTCTTTTTGTAATTACATATTTGTTATTTTCATAGATTTCTGTATGAAATTCATTGCAAATTGTTAATCAAAAATGGATGAATTTATTTTTAGATTAAATAGTTTTTAAAAATCGGTTAGATTTATTAACTATTTTCATTAAATCATTCTTAAAATCTGTTAAATTAATTAATTTTTTGAATTTATTAAATTAATGAAGTTTTGAAATTTAAATAAATAAATTTGTAAAACCAACTGAATTAATTAAATATTATTATTAAATTAATTTGTTAAAAATGCGTTACATCGATTAATTGAATAATAATAATAATAAATTAATTTTAATATAATTAGTTAAATCTGTAAAATAAAATTGTAATAATTAATAATAACTGACGGGAAAATCATATGATGTAGGGATGAAGGATGATCATATCAGTAAGTTCCAATTAATGTCAAATGTGCAAGATTTTTATATTAATTTATTATTTAACATCAATAATGAATGGAATTAACTTAATGTTTTAAATACGATTTAAGCGATTATCATTGCAGAAAGAACCTTATTCAGTCCGAAATTCTTGTGTTGTTGTACATACATTTAGATGAATCGAAGAGTGTAATAATAATAAAATTATAATATTAATAATTGCATAATTAAAATTTGGAATAATTCAACTAGAACCAAACAGCATCCGAGACGGGATTGACTTTGGGTGAGGAGTCCTCATTCGGCGTCAGGTAGATCTCGGTGATGGTGGGATAATTAGTTTTGATCTCTTCAAAGAACTTGAGGACGATGACCAGGGCGAAGATGTGGAAGGAAGTTTCAATTGCGGTGAAGATTGCCGTCCAAGTGGCGTACATCTTCATCTGATGCATGAACGTGAGGATGCACAATTTTGTAAATAGAATTATCAGTACGAAAATACTTGTCTTGATGTACACTCGGGTCGACTCAAATGCTTTTAAGGCTTCCGTCTACAATTTGTAACACACGAAATCTAATTATTTTTTGGTTTTTATTTTCAGAAAATCCATTTCCAGCATTTGAACCTAAAGTAATTATATGTGGAATTCGTCAGATTTTCAATTCTCTGAGTAAACATTTATAAAAATACCGATGCGGGCCAAAAATGAGTTCGATTTCTACAAAATTCATACAAATTACGGAGTCCGTCAGCTTTTTGAGCAAATTCAAGAAATCGACCAAATTAAATAGATCAAACAAATTCAAGAAATCAAGCAATTCAAGAAGTCAAGCAAATTCAAGAAATCAAGCAAATTCAACAGATCAAGCAAATTCAACAGATCAAGCAAATTCAACAGATCCAGCAAATTCAACAGATCAAGCAAATTCAACAGATCAAGCAAATTCAACAGATCAAACAAATTCAACAAATCAAGCAAATTCAACAGATCAAGCAAATTCAAAAGATCAAAAAAATTCAAGAAATAAATTTTCAACAAATTAGTTTTCAACAAATCAAGCATATTATGGAAAATTGTAGTCTACAAGATCAAACACAAGAGCAAAAGTTCGACCGAAAAATGAAACACAATAAACTCCAATGAAATCGAAGCGAATAAAATATAAAATATCGAGGAATCAATCCACTCGGAAGAAAATTTTGTAATTTCAGATAATTGCCGAAGTGCTCGAAGAAGGGAAATGATCCGGAATCGGGAACAACTAATAATAATAAACGATTCCAGACTTGGGGCACTCCAATAATAGGAAATTACGATAGAGAATATAAAAGCAAAGTATATAGGAAAAATCCTCAATAAAATTAACAGATCATCTGGAGACATTAACTAATGAAACATGATAAAAAGTACTCACATTTTTATCGCACCCATTGAAAAGGCCAACAGCGATGAGGAGCTGAAGAGAATTGACGCCGAAGATCCCGATCCAGGCGATGACTTCCATGTAGCCAGAGATTGCCACTGTAACATTAAACCGAGAATTTAACTTTACGGGTTCAAGAATAATAAAATTTCCTTTTTAAGCATCAATGTAATCAAGTGTCGTCGAATCTGATGATGACAGAGCGTGACGACGGGAGATGAGCGGAGAGGAAATACTAAAGTGTTCCCCGTGACTTTTTATATTTTATGGCGTTGCCACCAGAAATGCCCGACTGACTGACGGATACCCGTTAAGAACAACATGCTCAGCTATCGTGTGAAAAATCCTCACGTCATGTCTTCCTCCATCGTAGTTCCGTTTCCTTGTCGTACACTCAAATATTTATGTATGATCCTCATGCTTTATCTATATAGCATAATTCTTTTTTTTATAAAAGCAATCCGGAAAACCAAGTCAACTGTGTCCGAAAATGATTGCGGAGTGATCCGATTTTCCGCTTGCTTCCGTTCCATCACTTCCTATAATGCCCGCGGGTCATTTAGTTTACGTTCGGGTTCTCAGTTCTATAAATATCCATTCTGTGATTCTGTCAAAAGGTTTGCAATAGAAAGGAAGTAAATGTTGGGATGCAAAAACTGCGGCTACCAGATATTCAAGCTTTAAGGGTACTTAACAGTTACACTTCCCTAAATCATACTTTAGTAGACGCATTATCGATTATGAGGCGGAATATTGAATTTTTGAGACTTGAGATACTTCGGGGAATTTGTAAAATCAATGACGGAAATTCAAGGGTCCAGGCGCTACGTCCTTTGAAATATGATTTTTATATTATCTGACATCAACAATGGAAACGGACAGTTTCTGTTTGAAAATAGGTAAATAGGTACTTTTGTATTTATTTTTGTATTTTGACCTAACGAAGTCCATATATTATTTCAAAAATAAAGAAAATTAAATCTGAAATACATGCATATTAAATTGCCTTACGTAATATAAGAGAAAGAGTGTGATTGATGGAATTTAAATTAATCTATTTAAGTCAAGTCCACTTGGGGTGTTTTTTACGAAATTATTAGTCATCACGTTCAGTATTTATTTTTGTATTTATTTTTGTGTTTATTTTTGTATTTATTTTTGTGTTTATTTTTGTATTTATTTTTGTATTTAT
>JAQGAK010005061.1:0-10901 GCA_034696945.1 Lipothrix lubbocki | reverse complement strand
AAATCTGATTTTAATCAAAAAAATCAAATAAATCCGATTTTTTTGATTTTTTTAAAAAAATCAAAAAAATCATCCACTCTGTGAAAAATCGTGGTAATATATTCATTAATTTTTATATTAGATTTTTTACCAATTTTACTAGTTGTTTTCAATAGTTTCTACTAGACTTTTAATGTTTACTAGCAATAACCGCATCTTGGTAAAACCTCATTGATTACGATATTGCCACTGCGCAAAGCTTTTAATGTTTTTACTATAGTTATTGCTTTACGGAGCTTGTATAGAATTGCTGAATATTTCAAGCGTGAACGGAACCCCTTAACTCAACAGATTAAATTGGAATCTTCTTCAAGAATTTTACCTGCATGCATAGATAGGAATTCAGAACTAGAAAAATTCCGCAAAGGGTGATTTATAAATTTGTATCATGAATTGTGAGGTTATGGAACTAAGATTCGGCATCCTTTGCATTTTTATATAGCATATTACCCTCGGCCAGGATTCCAGAATACTTTACTACATATACATAAAGTAATATACTTGCGACAGAATGCTGTGAGTATAAATTCTTTTTAGATCGGCTTTACGCCACAATCTACTCGGATATCGATTCATGAAGGGAGCATTTTTGAAGGGAATCCTAATTTGGTTGGCCACTTCTTGACAGAATCAGATGGGGTAAGAGGGATTAATTGTTCCGATGGATTGTAGTTGATGGGATTTCGGTTTTCAAGTGCCTCGAGATGGTTTCGCAGTGGTGCGTAAGTGTGCTGGGCGCATTAGTGAGATAAAATGCTTCGACCCCTTGGGATTTGTACGTCTATGTTATTGACTGTAGACTCATTCACAGAGCACAGATTTTCTTTGTGGGCAATGTCTGCTACCAGTTGTTGCAATCAAAAGCCTTGTTTTTCGAAATCGCTTCTTTTGTTCTGCCGTCGGCACCTAAAGATTCACACCTACGAGAATAAAGGAAACACGTCCATTATAGGGTTGTAAACAGAAGAATTTTTCACTCCAAAAGTCTGCACATATTAAATGGTAAAAGTACAATTTAACATATATCTGTAATATACAATGATGAATGTAGACACTTTTAATTTTGTGCAGATTTAAAGTTTTTACTATACAATCCGTATCAATGAGATTTTCTTTGCCCGATTTCCCTACATAATTTCTTTCTTTCTTGTCCGTGTGTTCCCCGAGTGTTTCTATGTATCTGCAACTTTTCCCATTGACGTCTGTTCAATTTAGTTGGTAAGACAGTTGAGTTACTAGTTGTATAGAGCCTTATTGTAAATACATGAACTTACCAGATGCGATCCGCTCTTACTTTGACATTCTATAACTGTAAAGGCTTATTGATTTAGCTTTATTTTATGTAGTGGATTATATAATTTGTTGGATAAAAGAGAGAACAAAAGTTCATTTCCACTGGAATGATTTGCTCCCCGTGCTGGCTCTCAGCTTCCGGGGCTATTCTTCATCTTCGGTAAACACTGGTTGAGATTTGAATCCTTCCAATTGTTCAACCTTATGGCCACTTCACTTGAACATTTAATTTGAAAATCTCACAAGTTTATAGGCATAGTGCATGGTGAAGGCATAGAATTTACATTGAAAACGCTCTTGACCAAATGTAGAGACTCTGACGTAGGCGTGCCAACAATTAAATTTATTATTCATACTTACGGTCGCACTAAATAAATTATTACAAAACAATCAAAATCAAATAACTTCCTCTCACAATCAGTTTAGTGTATGGTAGATCTCTTAATTAATTAGATCTCTTCTTCAAACAGCTTTTCTATGATTTTTACAAATCTTGTGCAGTCATCTGCTTTTCAAGTTGACTTTTCAAGATTTTCCTTCTTTCTGCTTTTCCAGACTCTTCGCGCCTGTTACTTTTGTCAGCTTGTAAAAATCCTTTCAATGCGATTAGTTCTTTGTGAGATTAATATATCTAATCTGAAAAGAAGTCCTAAAAATGGTTATAACAGCTAAAAGTCAGTAATTGTCAGAACTTTCTTAATTTAAAAATGTAATTAAAATTTTTAGGAGTGAAAGTCTGGGAAAGCAAAGTGGCATAGTAAATTAAAGAAAAAGGAAATAAATTATAGAAGCTGATTTCTGACATCCTCATGATTTGATTAAGAGCCCACATGTTGTTTTTCTTAATTGAAATATTGAAAATAAGTTTTAGGTTGAGATCTGACTTTTTATTAGACTGGGAGGGAAGAAAAGCAGTGGCAACGTAGTTGCAATATGTATGTATATAAATAGTTGTAGGAGTATGCTGGCGGATTGCTGAATACGTCTCCAGTTGGGGACATTTTTCCTTTAATATTCTAATAATGGCATCCTACCCAATAACTTCTACACAACAGAAATAATAATTATTCGGATGATTTATCACTTTTTTCTCATGTCTCTTCGCAAATGTGTTGTCATTTCGTCACATAGTTTTTTACTCTCATATTTTTACTTGCAACTAACAGTCAGCATTTTTGGACGCGAGTTAGTCATTTTCTCTACGAGAGTTGAAGGCAATCAGTACTGTCAAAACGTCATGTATATAGTTTGCAAGAAAATTTAATCGTGTGAACTTGAGAAGATTGAACCTAAAGCGCGGTAGTACAGAAACGAGCTTATCGAGTGACTCAAGAAGTGAAAGTGACTCATGATTTTGTTGACACTATCTGCAGTTTATACGCTACATAGAGCAACAGCAAGAATAAGCGAGAATGACAATAACGTTGCATTCAGCTTACGCATGCAAATAAACTTCCCCTTGATTGTATTGTGGTGATTTACTTTATCTATTAAAGCAGAGAAGCAGACACTGTAATACATATATGCATAGTATAGAGCATAAGGGAGGAAGGCATGAAACGGGATCGTTCAATTTCAAGCTAGGAAGATACATGCTTCTGCATTCCATGGTAATCAATACCGCCCGAACTTGAAAACTCCTACCCTACCGTTCTCAAGGAACGGAGCCTTGGCCGAAGTGGTCATGTGGATTGAAAATGAAGCGTGCAATATTGTGTCCCAAGAATCTATAGTACTTGCGGCCCATGCCAGTAGTGCAATGACACAAACACACGTTCACAAATGTATTCCTTGTGGTACACATACATAGTTGAAAATCCTACTGTCCTCAGGCTGATAGTTGCAGCAGACTGTCAATTTTTATGGAAACTCAGGCCCACTAAAGTCTCTCGACCCGATGGGTCCAAAATCTGTCATTAATACCGAACCATGTCAAGATGTGGTAACTGACACGGAAGACAAAGGAAAACAATCATTACTGAATAATGACACAGCTCTGTGACTGTTCGAGAATATTGCACTTGCTCTCAACATTGAGGCTATAGATGCCATTATATCCTTGAGTGAACTAGACTGCAAACCTTTCTCTCCGAGACATAGAAGTACGTATCTATTTTTAGGAAAGTCAACAATCTGGAAAACAGCGTTCCGGGTAAGAGTAAATACAAAAGAAAATACAATTTGGGTTTCTTTGGAAGATGATAAAGAAAAGAAGATAAACACTAGAACAGTTGTCCTTTGTTTCTCAAAGTTGTTAACCGCGCGCTTGTCCGTCTATATAAACCGCACTATAGCTATTGATCGCTCTCGTTAACCTGCACTGGATCCTCCTTAATCAATAATTTTTTTCATAGAAGTAAATTGGAAATCCTTCTCTGAACTTTTCCTTTGACTTGATCTACAAAGAGAGGTTTTTCTTGGTATTTAGTCATTTAAGGGAAAATTTTTCATTGACCTACGAAGATGTTAAAGGTATGAAAGACATGTAAAAATGGTGGGCTTATATAATCCTATAGAAGATATATAGCAATTAAAAAAGAAAGTATAGAACTATAGACTCGAACATCCATAAACTTTAATTTTGTACTAAATTGACAAATTCATCGCAAGTCCACACTCCTACGTCTTCGTATAAATGAATAGGCAAGAATGGGGATCTGAACAGCAGTACGCCATTTGGATCTTGGATAGCATTCCCTTGTTTTATTAAAATATGATAATAATACATCAGAAACCTGCTCTTTGGAGTATGTTGTGGATTGGGTAAAGGAGCAGTAACTTGGTGAAGGCTTTTAGGCTTCGGTTTGAACAAGCAAGCTTCCAATGTAGCTACAGATAAAACATAATTTTGACATTATTTATAAATAATATAAATATATGTAATCAAACAAACAAAACTGGTTCCAATATATCTAACCATGCTGCGGTAGAATAAGTGAAACTAGTATAGGTATAAGGATGCAATGTAAATAGAACCAAGACCAAAAGAAAACTTACTTCACATGCCGATCAAACATAATTGGTAAAAATTCGACCACAGGAATAAGTTTTTCCAAGGGTTTAACTTATAGTTTTTAGCTTCTCTGTAGGTTAAAATGTACCCATAGGAGTCCAATAAAACAGCATCTCATATGAGCAATATACATACTTCGAACCTGCTACCCAAGGTTCGTTAGCGTCAGCCGAGCACTTTCTCCCAAGAATCTTCACAAGAAGTGACAGACTGTCAGTGTTACGTAAATGGTTAAAGTAAACTTTAACTTTTGTCCCTCGCCCGAACTTTTCAGAGAAAATTCTACCTCCCACGCAGAAAGGTATCAACAGGCTGAAATGATTATTTTTTACTTATATCATATCCAGCCTAAGTGCATTGCATAATAGTCGAGCTGAGTCCTCCAAAAGGTTACTTGAACGTCGTCTTCAAGAATTAAAGTTGCTGGAACACCAGTCTTCAGCTTGTACGCAAATGGCGGATGCTTTTACTTATGTATGTACTTCGTTATATAAGTATAAAGTTGTGACCTACATAAATCATAAACTCTTGTTCGTATAAGTATAAAATGCCTCTTAAAAATTTGCTCTGTAGTAAATCTGACACTGTCTCAAGTAACAGAGGACCGGATTAGTTCTGAAGGGCTGACAATGAATTTGATGTTAATTATTATTATGCTACAAATGAAAATTTACAGTTTTGAAAATCCTATAACGTCTTCCAGTTACTAAGTAATAATAGTTGATAATAGCAAAAAATTTAAAGCAAATAATTTCTCTAATCGTAAGTGTCATAAACCCTTTGAAGTACGGATCCCTATAATACAAAAACTGTATCACCCCCATGTCAATTAATTAAGCTTTAGTCAAATCCCTAAAAATGAAAGATTATACATTACATATTTCTAATAAATTATTTGTATGTACATGTTTTCGCTCATCAATATTGCAGAGCAAAACTGCCGTTTCTTTTATTAAATATCTCCCTCGAATTTAATGATTCATCCTTTGAATGTTACCAGAATTAGAATTTATAACAGAATTTTACCCCATTGAATATAATTCAATTGTTACAAATATTACAACTTCAATTTTTGTTTTCTTTCAGGAACCCACTGATATGATGCAATAGGAGTCCGGGGGATTTAATCACCAGAAAGTCACAAAAGGTAAGAGCAGTTCTATTCAGATTAAAACTATTAAATTACTAAACATTGGTTATTACGACTGTCATTCCCAATGTTTTCATGATTGAAAATGGTTTACTTATATTAATCAAATTTAATGTATTTCAGGACAGAATTTCGAATATTGCTAAAGTTCTTGCCGTTTGCTAAAGATAGTGCACCATGGCTGACACCTCTCAACTTTATTTCATAGCTACATCTACACCAAACATTTCCAATTATTCCTCCTCCCAGAGTAATGAGCAGGGAGTAAATACAAGCTTGCGTGACAGTGAAACTCAAGAAATAACAAATTTAGCTTCAAATTACACAGGAGATACAAATTCTTCAACTAATGCAACATGTTTTACATCCCCGTACATAAGATCAGTTTACCCGAATGTGTTACCAATAATGCTATTTTTTTGTATTTTTTCAATATTCTTAAATTGTCTAATCGCCTTATCCGCTCGGTGGTGTAGGAAGCCCTTGGCACCCACATTGTATTTATCTGTATCACTTGCTCTCGGAGATGCTTTTGCATCCTTTGTATTAGCCATAGGGCTCATTATTAATTCATTGCTGCAATGTGTTTACAACATCAACATTATCCCCGGGGGTGGGTTATGCTTCAGACTCGCACTCGAAGTTTTGAGACTTGGAGGAATTCTAATAACCGTCATGCATCTCATGGCCCTGGGGATAAATCACTGGATCGGGATCATTCGCCCTCTCCACTATGCAGCCATCATGACCCGACGTACAGCTTGGACTGTCATCATCTTGTCATGGTTTTGCCCAGTCAGTCTTATTGCTCTCTACTTTTCCAGACCAGGCCAAGGCTTTATGTCCGACAACTGCAAGGAATACAGCTGTATGGACGAATTTGCCTGGCGAGCAATCTTCGCCTCCTTCTTTTTTGTTCCATTAATAGTCATGTTACTCATTTACCTCCATATTTACGTGATAGTCAAGAAACACAACCAATATCGACTGCGCTATCAGGTACAATTTCCTTTTATTTTTATTATTGTTGAAATGTACTTATCACTATTATTAGGAAGAGCGTAAAAATAAATACTTATATAGATATAATTTTAATTATTGTTAGGGAATATTTATAAATAGAATTCTAAATTTAATATTGCTGCGTTCTCTCAGTATTTGCATTGTCCGAAGCAGCATTTCCAAGTCTTGTTTTGAATTCCTAATGATTTTAATTAAACTCGCATTGGATTACATTCTCAGTGTTTCTCAGGATTCTCAGGCAGATTACGCTTAAGATATTAAGATATTTACGAGCCCCAGCTATTTTAATATTACTTCGTAAGACACTGCAGTGTTTATCAGCACTAGGAATTACAACATCATCTGAAAAACGACAACACCCTATACAGTCCTTGTCTTTACGTCGCAGTAGAACTGAATACATAAATTTAGATGAGTGACACGACATTTTAGCGACGGATAATGACACGAGGAGAGTACACAAAGTGGGTATGTACAATAAAAAGAACGCTTTGCCGTTTTGCACGCATCTCATATTTTCCCTTTATTTGCAATGCGCTGGAAACTGGAAATAGCATTGTCCCCTCTGAACTTGTTAAGCTTCAACGAAATTTGCAATACACAAGTAGAAATGGTTGCCCCTGAGATTAAAGAGCATGTGCATATCATATAGGAACACTTGTGTGTATTTAATGGAGTAGTCGAAATGAGAAAACTTTTTGACAGAACATTTTAGGACCTGGAGAAAATGTCACTTTTCACACCTCTATGAGGTATTTGGCTCTAGTAAAATTATGTTAAAATAGTTCAATTTACCCGTTTTACCGTTTGTTATGCTTTAATTGCATTTCCTAAACCGTTTTAAGCGTCGTAATAATCCAAATTTCCTAGCTGTATACTGTCTAATACGTATCTAAGAAGAAGTACACCATAGATTATTAAGTAATTTAAAGCTAAAAAAGAATTGGGATTTATGTTCCTATGTACCCAAAGATTATACAGAGTAAATTCTTAGCGTTAGTAGCACTACTAATATTGATGGGCCTAATCGTAAGTGCGTAAAACCGTAAAAAGATTCAGCAGGTTTGGCAAAGTTAAAAGTGAGAAGTTTAATATGATTTGCACCTATTTCTCTCTTGACAGAACACTCAACAACTTCAAAGGAACGTGAAGGCCGTAATCACCACGATACTGATTCTTGGAACGTATATTCTTGGGTGGATGCCTGCCATTTTGTGGTACATATTAGTCTGCGACACTTGCACTTTCCAACTAGAGGAGGTAAAACATAGAGGCATTTGTTTAAATGTGGGCAAAGTAAGATTTATAAAATATCACAGAATACTGACTAGGTATGTGCTTCTCTTTTGTGCAGATAGAGCTGGAAATAAAAGTCCCCGTCAGCATTGTCATCAACACGTTAATAATTTTGAAGGCTCTGGTAAATCCCATAATTTACGCGGCAAGGATGTCAGATATAAAAGTAATTAAAAAAACTAATTATTACAAAAATATTAAATTTTGCATTTTGATCTTGTACGTAACTTTCGTTATACATAGTCTTGCTGTAATATAACTTATCTATATGTCAGACTAAACTACTGTAATAATTACTACACGCATGTAAAATAATTAATTTCTTGGATTTATACCAGACTGCCCTGAAGAAGATGCGCTATGATATGCTGACTTTCTGCTTCCCGAGATGCTTCCACGGAGATCCACCGTTAGATCCCTGGGAACGAGGGTAAGGAATCAAAATAATAGGGAAAGTTTGTTGTGTTGCTTTCCTACAACGTCTAATATTTTTGTGAATACTAGTGAGTAGGCATGTAGTATCGCTTGGTTGGCTCGGATTTCAGTAGCCGAATCCTCCTGTGTGCTGTACGCTATCATTTCCCTGCATCTAGTTAATCATTCTTTATGGAGACAAATGTTTATGTGTTATCTAATACTTTCATAACTCACTTATATCAACCACATGTTCAATCAACTTCAAGACAAGTTCTACTATCTTTCCTTTATCCTGTAGAAGGTGTTGGGCATACTTATTGTAGTTATTTTAGGTGATTAGAAGTTCTCCACGTGTGGTTTCTTATATATATCTAAAAGTAAAAAATTGGCTTGTTATTTCCGCATGCAAATTGTTTAAAATGGGGTTCTGGTTCAATGAAAAACAAAAAAATATTTTGTTGTAGTCTATCCAAAACCAACAGATCCCTATGCGAGTCCAGATCTTTGCGAGCTTCCAGCAGAGGTTCTAGTTCAAGACGCACCGGGGCTCCAAATTCACTCAACACAGCTTCAAGAGAACATCGAGCCCTGACTAGCCAAAGCGTTCAGGGAAACTCGAACGGACACGGAAACAATAACCAAGCTCCATTAGAGATGTCAGAGTGGAAGTAAGAACTGAAGGGAAGACAGGAAGAGGACAATTATCCCATGAAGCATTGAATAGGAGCTAAAGTATCTGGCTGGTTGCACGTATACTCTAGGTGTTTATAGTCAAGTATATTATTATAAATGTAGTGTCCATGTTCACATTCAATTTTGCACAAAATCAATATTACTAATTAATTTATAACCTTTATTAGTTTATACACTAAAGGCGATTTCCATTCGAAATGGATTCTTATGTATTTACGAGATTATTATGTTCGGGATAATGTCTATAGGGCATATAGTTACTTATGTATAGTGATTTTATTACAGTCGATTTAGCAATATGCCCTTACAATATGTACTTATTAACTATAGTACTTACAAGAAGGTAAATAATGCGTTTTTCAGAATCGAGTCAACTAAAGTATTACATTTATGCTTTATATTTTTAGGCGATGGAAATTCTCTTGAAGAAGGCTTCTTTTAAGAAGTTTCTCAGTACCAGTTTGAAATTAGAAGACTCGATTGGCACATGTATTAAATTAAATGTTATATAAGGAATACATTGCAAAAACTGATGCCACTGAAATAGAATCTGTTCTATTTTAAATGCATAAGGAACATTATATGTATGTAATATAAGTAAACTTAACGAATGACAAAAAGAATATTTTAGTTGGTTTACCCTTCTGAATTCGAAAATAATGCTTCGTTCCAAATTCAAACGTTGGCTGAACGAACTTGCCAACTTGCTAACTTTATTTATGATACAGCAAAACAAATACCCTTGACATGACATTGTTCCACATGATTGGAATTTATGCCATAAGGACTTTGAATTGATCACCACACACTGAATTCTAAATTTATAGACAATCAAAAAATACAACCCGTAGGATTTAATGTAGTAATGGCGTATAACGACCTCGATTCCTAGTAAATACTAACAAAGAAACTGATCATACACATTTAAATATATGTACCTACTTTAAATATTGTAAAATTTAAAATATTTAATCTCACTTGTACCGTACGTAAATGAGATATCTATGTGTACCTTGGGGATGAGCTGACCTGTAAAACTGCTACTGTGACTGAATGAAACACCTGAAAAGTTTACGAAAAAAGAATTTTATATACCTTGTGTACATAGTAGAGAATCAAGCTGTGAATTGTAAAATTATTATCATTAAGTTGCATATAGATAACTACATAGTTATTGTGGTCAACTTTTAAGGTTGAATTATCAATCAAAAATTTATTAAATATTTTATAGTATTGTACCTTCTACCTTCTTTGAATGTCAACTTACCAACTTTTCATCTTTACCACAATTGTAATGAAATTATTGTGTAATTAAATCCTGGGAAATATTCAGCGTTGAGAACATTGTCCATTTATTTCGTAGCATCTTAGGTCTGCCATTATTGTTTGAAGATTTAAAATAGGTATTGAAACTTTGCCGGGGGGACTGTGAACTTATCAATTGAAGCCGTAAGTGAAGTACAAGGTTCAATGAATTTATGATATTTTTGACCTTATCAAATCATATTATTATAAAAACATCTAGAACATTTGTATGAGTAGCTTACAGTATATAACAGTATTAGTGCTTAATAAATAAGTAATTTTTTTGGAGTTTTCAAAACTTTATTTTTCCCTTTGGGGAGGAGATCCACATGAAGAGATATCTCGATTCGTAGATGGCAATATTGACATCATTGTTATATTTATTTGAATTGCGTAAATTAATTTCATATATGGTGGTCGCTCTCATTTCTCATAAGTACTGTAATTTAAATGCTAAAAGGTAGATAAGGGCTTACACATGGAAAATCATGGAATTACAATAATACGAGGAAAATAAAATCTGATCCGATCCATTTGTTTGTAAAGTAGTAGCAAATATACCACAAATAACTCTGGTAACCTTCATTTATTACTTTCTAGTTATTTTTAATAACTTTCCTAGCCGAAAGAGGGACAAAGAAGTGGTTTTCAGGAACGTACTTCGGAGAAAAT
>JAQGAK010005060.1:0-10902 GCA_034696945.1 Lipothrix lubbocki | reverse complement strand
AATCTGCCTCTTATATAGAAATTCTCTTATAAAGAGAGCTCGTATGCATATAACCATGTATGACATGCGAGCCCAAACGATCTCTTATAGTAAGAATTCTCTTATATGGAGGCCTCTTATAGCGAGGTTCCAGTGTATTAATTGATTTATTAGTTAATAATTTATGATTTTTAAATTTATAAATAAATTTATTAAGAAAACTAAACCCGTTATTAATAAATAATTTTGTTTACAAAGGTAAAACATAGAAACCGTACAGCAAGCTCAAAATTGAACGGAAAGGATATCATGCAAGTGGTGGAAGAAACTTTGTCTTTGATACAGCAAGGTGAAAAAGACATAAAGCAAGATCCATCACGGACAGACTATGTTTTGGTTATTGGAATTACTGGAGCAGGCAAGACAACCCTAACAAAATTCATTACTGGAAAGAGTCTGGAATCTTACAAGGACGGACGTCGATATTTAATTAGAGACAAGGAAAATCAAATAAGTCAAGGAGTCACAATGACATCAAAAACAATTTTTCCAGATTTGATCATTGATGCCCAAACAAACACTGCGTTTTATGATCTTCCAGGATTCAGCGACACTAGAAATGCTTCTATTGAACTAGCAAACGCTTGGTTCATAAAAAAAGTAGCGGATGTTGTATCGCGTGTGAAAATTCTTATTATTATAAATTACTCGTCGCTCCTCCCGGGAGGAGTGCGCACTGATTTGGTTGATTTGCTCAACCATGCAACAAGTTTAATAAAAAATCCAGAAAAACTGCAGAATGGAATAGCCCTGGTGGCATCTAAAGTAGATCCAGAAATACCAGATGAGGACATTGTGCCTGGGATTGTAGACTTTTTAGAAGAAGAGAAACCATTTTTGGAACAAATTTTTAAAGGGGAAAAATTATCAAAAGTTCGCCAACTAATTGACGCCATTTTGCATAAAGATGAGAATGGAACTTCCACTAGAATCGGATATTTCAAGCAACCCCAGGAATCTGGAGTCTTATCAGATCTTAATGGATTTAGTGAGCGTCGAGAATCGTTACAAAATATACTTTACACCAATATTGACTTCATTTCGAAATCTCAACAAGATTTTGGTGTAAGCGTCTCCCCTACAGCAAAGTTTTATGTTCAGACAATTATCGAAAAATTAAATGAAAGATTCAGGGAAACTGTAATTGGCATCGGCAATAATTTGAAAGTACATTACGACAATTTGAGAAATAATTCGGCCGCTTCTGCTTATATTGGAAAATTCGTCGACGAAGTTCGAAATCTGGATCATATCATATCTGCATTAGAAACTTCAACGGATCGTAAGGTCTTCATTACATTGTTGCAAAATCACTCAGCCAGCCTGAACCAATCAAGCTTTAACTTCGCTGCGGATTTACAAAGCCAAAATAAGCATCTTGAATTTTACGAAGAAATCGGAACCAGGCCAATTACGCCACAAATTCTCGACTGGGTCCAGCCTCTCAAAATCACTTCGAGAAAATTAAATAACGACTTGAACGTATTAATGCAAAACTTTAATTCAGCTTTTGAGGAATTCCTTCAGAATCGGACAACACGGGTAGCAAATATGTTCCAGAAAAAATATCTATCCACAAAGAATAATATAACACTGGAATATTCACTTGCCGTACAGCAGAATTTCCTGGATAATTTAACTTCCCTGGAGATTTTAGAGATGGAAACTGAGGAGGCAACATCCTTTCTATTTTTTATTTCCTCATTCGCGCGTCGAGTAACGGAGATTGACGGTAAACCATTTTTTGGCCATGATTTCTTTATCGCTCATGATATTAAGTTTGAAACGACTCAGCTTTTGAGGAAGGATGATTGGATCAGAAGTATTTACCAATTGAAGCAACAACTATCGTCATTAAATTCGGAACTGAGTCGGGACATCCTTGAAAAGCAGCACGAAAAAAGCATTGAAGACATGAAGTTTAGCATCGTTGCTTTGAAAGAAGAGTCTGATAATTTCTCACGAGCAACTGAATTGGAATTGAGAGAATTGGAAGTAGAGATTCAGGATGGGAAAGCGAGGATTAGTGAAGGGAACGAAAAATTAAGATTGCTGGAACAAAACCACACAGAAAGTGAGCGAAATCTCGGTAATATAATTCAAAACTTAACAGCAACTAAATCCAAGAATGAGCTTGAGGTCATTCGTCTTCGCCAAGAACAAGAATCGTTAAAGTCACGATACGATAAGTTACTAAATGACTCCAAGCATGTTGCAGACAATTTTAGCGTTCAGAGTAGGCAAAAAAATATTACCCTGCAGAAATTGCTAAGCGATAAGGCAACATTTGGCGACAACAACAAAAGGGTCATCATGGTTCTGAGCTACACCCAAGTACCACTTGTCAAGGCTAACAATGGTAAGTAAATTCATGTGTATTTAACGCTAAACGCATTCAATTCGAAGATTGGATAAGATGATATATAAGTAATGGAATATTAATAACGGTAACATGTGTTAACTAGTTATTTATTTGGCGGACTTCTTATAGATGAAATGTGTGTGAGTCTTTGCCGAAAGCACTCTGGGAAGGATCATAATTGGTGTAGGTCGAGAAAGGGAGGGGAAGAGAAATGCTCGCCGCCGGAAGGAGAGTATGACTTTTCAAGGATAAGATTCACTTCTCTTGGTGAGTTGATATTCTTAATTTAAATAATTATAAACTATTGACTATTATAAAATATAATGTCTTTTAATTACAGCTATTCCTTGTATGACATCCTGTACACAAGTTATACCTGGCAAAGGAGAGTATGCATGCATTGGAGTTAATGGAGGTACAGGATTTTGCTCGCCATCTAACGGCCGAGATCACCGTAATACGAAATGTATCGGGGAATGTGTCGATTACGGATCCAAACATAGGCAATGTATGACAAATAATGACTTGGGTCATTGTTCCTATGGCTATTGAAATTACTCCAAATATAATCTGATAAGAATAGTAAGGTGTAGTCAGTATGAAAATGTGCTTTGTCTCCACTAAAAATAATTTAATTAAATAATATAAATAAAAATTAATTCCATGGATTTACCGAATATAAAACCTGGTTGAAAAATGTTCCAATAACGAATATCAGATTCAAACTACAGATCTGTTAGAAGTTTAATTTTTATTCATTCTTTAATTTACCAAAAACATCAAACATATTTATCTTATACATACACGGGGTTGTCTTCAAATTCAGAACTACTTACAAGTAATTATAACCGCGATACACAACAATTAATTTAAATTCAAGAAATTTATACATCAATTCATAAATTGGTCTTACATACTAACAAAATCATGAAAGATACTGCCATATAATAATTATTTTTTTTATAATTACGTTGGCACACAAAACATATTTATAATTACTACATAATAATGTAATTTACATTTTTCTTATATTTTTAAAAATGACGACATGCGAAACACAAATGTTTAGCCACTTTAATCTTAGTTTTCATTATTAAAATCAATAATAATGCAATTTTTCCCGGAAAAATCCTCCTATAACGAAATAACATTGATTACAAAATTCATTCTTTATTTACTAATTACTAAGTTTATTAATTATAAAGCTTAATATTTGTGACGCAAGTAAATTTTCTACAAGAATTATATAAAATTGTCTACCGAAATTAGCTTAAAATTCTCGACACGCCTTAAAATTAAAGAGTTTCAAAAATGTTGTATTTAAATTCAAAAATGTTTTCTAAAATAATAAGCTAATTAATTAAATGTCTAAAATAATCTAATAATAATTCTAATAATACATTTCTAAAAATAAAAACTAAAAATCGTTCAAATCACTTTTTAGCATTTTTGTCTTCGCCAACACCCGCAGAAATATTTCCGTCTTTTTTTTCACCCGGATTAACCTCAAGGCTCATTTCACTGCGGTGGTGGAAAGGTACAATTTTATTATTATTGTTATTATTATTTTTTTTAGACTTCTTCGAATCTTTCTCATTCTCCGCCAGCTTCGCCTCCAAGCGATTAATGCAATTTTGGATGAGCTTAATGCAAGCCTTCCTTGCATTCCTCACATCGTCCTTCCCTTCAGTCTCAATGTTGTCAAGCTTGATCAAATCCCTGGTGAGCATTTCATCCAAAAATAAATATTCTTTATTTTTGCTCGTCCCAGAAAATTCTTCAATTTGCTTTTCCAACTGTTTCACATTTTCGACCACCACTTGGACCTTCTCCAGTTGAGGATTCATCGCTGGAGTTGGTTTTTTCAAAGGAGGGGGCGCTGATTGACATTCGTCAGCTGGCGGGGGATTTGAATTTTGATTTTGGTTCACAGTTTGATTCGCAAAATGTTGATTTGCATTTTGATTATTTGCATTCTGAGTTTGTGGATTTGAGTTTACGTTAGCATTTGCATTAGAATTCCCGCCATTTTGACCATGTGGTTGCACGTTGGGGAAATTAAATCTCTGGGCTCTCGAGTTCCCAAACGGCTGTGGATTGTTGGAAAATTGGGCAAAACTCGGAGAATTTGGGAAACTTCCGGGAGAATTACTTGCAAATCCGGGAGAATTGTTAGCAAATCCAGGTGAATGGCTAGCAAATCCGGGCGAATTATTAGCAAATCCTGGAGATTGCGCCTGAGCATTAGGATTAATGGTCTGAGGAGAAGCGCCTGGAAATGTTCGTGTGGATTTTAATTCATCAGAGGGGGAAGTTGCGGGGCTGAAGTTCATGGTGATATTTTTGTTTTTCGGACTTCTCGGTGGTGGTGAAGGGGGCTTGGAAGGGTCGACATTTGCTAATGAGGGTGGTGGCGGCATTGGAATCGGTTCTAATATCTTTACTGGTACTGGCGTAGTTGAGGAACTGTTATTTTTATTCGTTTGTGCATGGATTTTATTTGCTGGAGAATTATTTGAATTATTGTTGGTCATCATTGGAGCGATATTGTTTGGAGCATTGTTATTATTAGCTTTCATTTGGTGCTCATTAGGTTGATGCTGCTGCTGTTGAGGCGGGGATTTCTGAATGCCTTCTACAGTAATAGGGATGTGACGGACGGATGAATTATTGCTATTATTAGCATTGTTGTTATTTGCATTGTAACTTGGACTCTGGACAGGCGTGTGGTGACCAGGATCCAGAAAAGGACTGCTGGCTCGTTGGAGATGCTCGGTCACCAAAGGAGGTGGGATATTATTTTTTCTGGCAGAAGCAGCAGCAGCTGCTGCTGCTGCTTGTTGATGTTGTTGTTGTTGCTGCTGCTGTTGTTGAACTTTATTTCGAAATCCATCCTCAGTTTGTTTAAAGCAATCTGGGATCTCAATCCTGTTAATGGGTTGTTGTTTGGGATCGAAATCATTGAAGTCAAAATCCATCTCCTGGTCATTTAACTGATTTTTTAGATTCTCTTCAAGGACTCGGATCGGAATGAAGTGGCCAGCCTCAGAAGAACAAGTCCCAGGGTTGTTTCCATTAGTATTCCCATCCATACTTGATCGATGATGCAGGGAAGACCCAAAAGGATTTGCGTCCCACGGATTTCCCCTTTTCAGACTGTGCTCCGCGAACATTTGTTGTCGGTGTGTGGGTGCTGTGTTTTTTTTGTTCTTGCTCCTATATCTTCTTTAATTTCTTGAACTTTTATATCCTCTTAATGTTTTGAAAAAAATGTGCGAATTTTTTCATGTACTCAGACAACATTTATTTTGGTGGGGGAATAAAATATTCCAGGTCTTCTTTCTATTTTTGGTGGATCTCTTCCAGTTGAATTCTGTTAAAAACAACAATTTTAAAAAAATTAGACTTTTTTGTGCGTAGTTGAATGAACGATTAAGGAGATTCTTCTCTGTATTTGTATTATTGTTATATGGACACGTTTACTATTATTTTAATAAGTAAATTGTTATCTCTTCTTTTCTTGGTTTGAAAGTTTCTGTCAACAAGGTTAAACAATGTTTACTTTTCTGGAATTCGCCAACACAACTTAATTTGTTGACAAACATGTCAAATTTTGTGTCTTAAATTGGTAATGTTGACTTTATACGGGTATTTCTTTAGTTCCAGATAAGATTTTGTTTTCTTAATTTGCTTTGCTCTGGCTCAGCTTTTAGGAGTTTCAGGTTGAGCGGAATTTAACCTTGGGAGTTACCTTGTTGGGTTAACATTAAATTTTGGATTTAGTTTTAATATTTTTCCTATTGCGTTTTTTCTGTACATTTTTTTTGAAAGTACATATTTTTATTTATACAAATTTACCATTATTTTTATATTTTGTAATAATTACAATTTATTCAATTTTGGAGATATTGTGTTGTAACTTTTTAATTTTATTAAATTATTTTTACGATCGTAATATTTTTACTCACTTTATTTTTTAAAATTTCAAAGGATTTTGTAAATCAAATCTTAAATTTGGTTTAAGATTTCAATTTTAATTCTGTATTACATTCTTCCTTTCTTCCCGTATGTACTTGAATTGTCTGAAAAATGAATTCTCGCTGCTCCAAAATAAAATCTTCATCCGAATTCAATGAAAGCTTTTAAAACAAATCCAGTATTCAATAAATATTGGCAAAAATACTGTAAAACAAGATAAAATTATAATTTGCACAAGAACCAGGGAACCAAATACTCTTTGATTCGTCGAAACCTTGTTCCAAATCCGTCCAATCCAACGCATTTAACCCAAAAACCGAAAAATCTGAATAATCATATAATTCAACATAAAAATGCAAGGGAAATTACTTTGCTGTTAAAATCTTGAATTTTTAGCATCTCCTTTGCAGTTTTCGTTTGCGAATTTATGGAACGATTCTAAAAACTTTGGCATTTAGGAGCGCATCAGGTCTAAGAATTCTTATTTTATAGCTAATCCCGCCTAATTTACTATTGCAATCTTGCGTGTAAAAATAAAAATATACAGCTTGGAAAGATTCGATAGTGTCTGTGAATTGGACGGATTTAGGAGACACGCGTCAAGGAAACTGCGAGGCACACAAAGTCGAATTCCTTCAACTCACCCACTCGCTCTCGTTTTGAAAAATTGCACTTGAGCATCTGCAGGGCTTTAAGTATTCTAGTAATAGTAAGTATAGCAATCATAATAACGGGTTCTGCACAATTGACAAGTCTATATTTAAAACAGAAGAATCTTTAACTACGGTAATTGTACAGTAATAATGGTTGGTCATGATCGTTTTGTCAGTGTTAAAATTTAAGTAGACAATAGGAGTATGAAAAACGCTTTTACAGGCCACAATTTCAACTCCTCATTTGATTTAATGCTAAAGAAATCCATCATAATAATAGTACTAAACAATTTCTCCATAGGCAACCATTTAAAATTTTCCCTACAGAATTAATGTCAAAATTAATTACAATTTTAAAATTCACTACAACGAATTATGTTAAAATTAAGCATAAAAAACTATTTAAAATTCGCCATAAGAAGCAGTTTAAAATTCAACATACGAAGCATTGCCTAATATTCTATAACGCGCACAGTTTCCTCGTAAGAAACAATGCTAAAAAATTGCTTCATAGTCAAGAATGTTAAAATTTCTTATAAGAAACGACGTTAAAAATATTATTAAAAAATGAAGCTGTAATATTAAAATTCACCATAAGAAATGATGCCAAAATATATCATGAAAGAATTTCAAATTTTACCATAAGAAAAAATGCTAAATTTCCTCGTAAGCAACAATGCTAACTATCCTCGTAAGAAACAATGCTAAATCCTTCATAAGAAACAATAAAGACGTTGCTAAATTAAAGGTTTTTTAAGAACCTCCAAAACAGAAAATGAATTAAAATATGGAAATTTACCTTAAATATCCGAAATTTCTGAATTTAGCAACGTCGTCAATGCTAAGTTACATATAAAAGCTCAATGTTCAAAGAGGGCCATTGGTCAAAAATGGAAGTGTAGCAGAATGGAAAAGAGCGAGAGAGAGAGAGGTGAGGACACGATAATAACAAGAGTGGAAAAGTAATGAGCATCATTGTTAGCTGTCCAAGGAAAAATAAAGAGGTAGAGGTAATGTTTAGGTCATTTTATGCCATAACACGATATGCACATTGATACGATGAAGTTGAAAACTTCGTCAACCTACGCTTTCAACAAATAAGTTCGGCTCTTATTGCTTCTTGCTGGCTTGCCCTACAGCTGTTTACGTTGTCTTAGGCTAGCCTTTGCCTTATTAAACTATGCTGACAAAAATTGCATTTACTTACATATAAAGCATATAATAGTGCATTATATACAGGATATATAAGTAATAATATAATGTGTATATATGTATTTATTGAGGACAGGCCTTTCGTACACACACATGTGTGTGTGAGTGTGGATCTTTCTCTCCATTGCCTTTTATGGTTATTTTTATCCCAGAGCTCCTTTGCATATAGATAGATTAAAAGTATATATTGGGGATGACGCTCTGCTGTGGCTCCGGACGGACTTGTTTTCTTTTTTGGATTTCACCTGTTTCCTAATTAACGTAGGTGTCACAATGAATGTGGCAAAGTACAGATATTGCAAATTGCAACACGACGTCATCCCCGATAATTTTTATAATTGCTCAATGACATACAACCATCAATTCTCAATGATTTATTTTACATCCATGCATGTCAAACTATCTAGAGCATGCTGATCATAAGGCGTTGCAAATTTTTATAATTGTCTGAAAAATATTTGGATTTCAAGATTTTCTCTATAAATCAAGAATACAATTTTTTTAAATAGTAATTTTAAGACAATATTAAGTTTTATAACAAAAAAATATTTTTGTAAAATATTTTTTGAGTTTTTAAAAATTGTTTAGAGAATTATTTATTATTATGTAATTTTTTAAACAATTTGTATGTTTTTTATTTTATTTGTACAAGCTATTTTATTTTGAATTTTAACTTCTGGAATTATTTTGAACTTCAAGTTCTGGGATTATTTTGAATTCAATTTCGTTTACGTAATGCAATTTAATGCCTGACTAATTTCCAATAAATAATGCTAACTCAACATTTGTAAAAGATTTTGTATTTGTGTCCATAAAATTCGTATGTAAAAAATATGTACAGGAAAAATTAATAAAAATATAATTATGTTTAGAGTAAATTGTACTTACAAGATTGATCCAAAAACCGGAACCGCCACTCCGTGTCCTTCACAAAACTTGTCACAGGAAGATGTACTGCAAACAGTTGAAGTGCTGCTGCAGTTTTATACAAAATCTCAAATCAAATCCGTAGCGATAAGGAAATTAGAAGATCCGTGGCGAAAAATCTTGAATGCACAAGATATTTCCAGAGGGATGAAGAGCAGTGATAAAATATTCTACAAGATAACAGTGTTTACAGTGTGGAAGATAAGACGCCTGGCGCTCAAGTGACGTTGGGTTGACAAGAGTCTTCAGCAATATACTCAAGCCGGATGACTTCACCACAACAACAACAGCAAGAGCAGGAGTAAATATATTATTGAATCATCCCCATATATACATTATGAAAAAAAGAGTACTCGGAACCCTCCCACATACAATCACCCTTGAGTGCAGAGAGCACACATTAAAGTGGTTGTAGTAGTATCTGTAGTAGTATTATTATAAAACTATAGAGTTTTTTTCTTCAGTTCTCTTGTACGTATGTAGATAGTCAATACATTTACAGATCCTGAAATGTACGCGAATTATAAAGAACGCATTAAAAGTGTATTGCCCATATATTTTGCACTTGTTTCCATTTATCCTCCTTTATCCTAACTTTCTGCGTGTAGCCCCCGCAATTCTCGAAGATTCTTGATGAATCTATGAATTTTCCCTTAATTTAAAGTGTTTGATTTTGTAGCCAAAAAACATATGGGCAACAATATTATATTACAATTAATTATTACAATTATTACAATTAACATTAATTTTTTAAATAATTATGTGAAATGATTTTAAATTTTTGCATTTTTAGAAATTGCCAATTTTGAAGTGCTGCCCGCAATGCTTAAAATTGAAAGCAAATTTTTTGTGGTGCCAGAATTGCAATTGTGATTTATGGCCGACCGTTTAAATTTAAGCTTAAACCCTTGCCAAAACTAATAAATCATGTGTAAAAATATAAAATGTGCATATATACACCATGTACAAAACTCGACGGGGAATTGCCAATTCATGGAAGATAATATTAGTAATAAGTCTCTATATAAAAATACTCTGAAGAAGATTTTGTTTTAGTTGCTAACAGCTTCAGAGAATCCACTGCCGATTTTTGAATGTCATCCAAAACCTAAGAGGGCATTCGTCGGGGCAAAAAATTAATAGCCTATTGCACGCCATGTTATAGTATATATGTGCGTATGAATATAATTTGTACTTTATTAATACCATTATATTTCCTATATAATATGCAAGCAATCATAAAAAATAAAGCAATCTGAGGGATCCCGCCTACTATAAAAATACAAAAGTGTATAATTTGGCTTGCTATCTAATTATCCACGAATTTTTTTTTTGGTTTTACTCCGCCGCTGGATATTACATTGACTTTTAGATTTTGTATGTACCTATGTGTTCGAAATGTACATTACGTACATATTATATATAATGTTTATACATAGCATTTATTATGCTCTGCATGTACATACATATTAGCAATTATCATTTTATATAGCGATTATGCATGCAGTCCAATTCACATTTAAATTTACAATGGTGCTAAAATACGCACTTTAGATTATAATCCTTTGGAAATTTTAGCACCATTGTTAATCCCACATGGATAAGTTGAACTATATATAACTATATATATATACTAACTAACTATATATACTAACTATAAAGCATTTATTAGAATAAATATTGAATATGCTAGTGCTGTGTGGGCTTCAAATCTAACCTTAAGTGATGAGA
>JAQGAK010005059.1:0-10903 GCA_034696945.1 Lipothrix lubbocki | reverse complement strand
ATTTTTGTATTAATTTTTGTATTAATTTTTGTATTAATTTTTGTATTAATTTTTGTATTAATTTTTGTATTATATTTCAATTTATCTTTAAAAAATCAAATAAACATTTAATAGTCTCGAAATGCACAAAATAGTTTTTATCAATGTCAACTTTTTTTCTATAATTTATCATTTCCCCTCCAGCCCTATCCGCAATGTTGGTCAACCTTTGTGTGTGCATCATTTCAGCTATCCGACGGAATGATTCTATCCACGCATTGTTTGCAAGCACATTAAGTCCTCCACCGTAGAGTGAAATCACATGTATTTTGATAATAATAAATAATAATACGAGTCGCATCGCACAGAGTAAAAGGAAATTGCTCCTGAGATGAGAGAACTGAGAAGATCATCCCCCGTGCGTAAGGATTAAATTACAGACTCATAGCATATCGCTGCAGTATTTTCGTATAGAAACGGGCTACAGTGACATTATACGCAATTTTATATCCTGTATTTTTTCTAAATGTAAACTACTGTACTAGGAAAAAATATCAACAATAATAAACCAAACGGCCATGTGCATATCAGAATTTGTGTTCATTTTTTTTAAAAGAGCGTCCTAAATTTTATGCACACACACAACATCCTCATCCGCTCACTTGCACAAAAATTTTCTTATGCCCATCTCCGCAAGCTTTAATAAATGATTAATGGACGTTTCATTCAATATTTCCCTGTGTGATGCAAAGAATAAACTCTTTAATACAACAGAACCATGAGATGGCAAATTTTAGTTAATAAAAAAAAATATATCGTGTTATCCATTTTTATCGTCGATGGCCATGCAAAGTGGGCTATCTCCATATGAAGATATGAACCTAAATGCAAAAGATGGGAGATCCGCCATCAATTCAGTGCAAGATGGGATATCCTGCCGTTTAAATTTGCATTCAAAACTGAAAACGAAGGGAGTTTCTTCTTATAATTTCAACTTCAAAGCAAATGTCAATCGCAAAAATATTGTAAAATATTAGTATAAGAATTATTAGCTCTTCTTGCCATTGATATCCCCCTTTTTGCAGCTATAGACGCAAATGGAGATAGCCCACTTTGCATTTTCAAATTAATCTAATTTTATCCAAGCTCCCTCCGTTTTCTATTTTTAATGCAGGTTAAACGGGATATCCCATTTTGGTGGATGTCTCATTTTGCATGTAGGCTCACACGGAGATAACCGACTTTGCATCTCCACCCAAGGTATGTTCACCTTCACAGTATACGAATATATTTACCATTACTTTACTGGTTTGCTCTTGGTTTATAAATAAATATGATTCTTTGCTGTATTATATCTTCATACGTAGAGGCCGAGAATTTTAAAAAAAATAATAATAATAATTACCAATTTCGCGTTAAAATTTCACATGTTCGGAATTTTTAGTCCATCCCACTTTTTTTTAATTAAATGCATTATTACCACATCACAGCATGGCTGCTTGGTTTGTGTGACGGCCGGGACCGTTAGTTTACCTTGAGGCGCAGAACTTATTTGATCTGTCAACAGAAACAAATCCTGTTTATTTATGTAAATTTGCAGTAAAATTCCCTATATACAGGTTCTTGAATTTGATTTTAATTTTACTTTTTAAAAAATTCCATGAAAATTAAAAAAAAATATTTTTTAAACTTTATAATTTATGATTGTTTTTTTTTAAATTTATAAAACTAATTTTTTTTTCAATAATTTTTTAAATTGCTGAATTATAATATTTGTTTTCAAATTAATTGTAGTAAACTTGTGTGAAAATTACTTTAAATTGTAGTAATTTAAAAAAAATTACATTTAATTGTGTTAAATGGTTAAAATTAAATGTTTTAATTTAATTTGATTTCCTGTCCACCTTTCAAACTTTATTGATGTTCATTCTTTAAAATTTAAGTCAATCTACGTATATGAAATACAATTTACACAGAATCCTCTGATTTATTTAATTAATTAAATTTTGGCAGATAAAATAGTTTAAGTGCGCCAATAATTAATTAAGAATAAAGGAAGACGCTTTAATGAAAACATGGAGTGAAAAAAAAATCCAATTATTTAGAAGCAATTTAAAGTCCAACGTTATCAAGGATTTAAAAACGTCGCACGTTTAAAACAATTTAATGCACAGAGTTCTTTGCTTTAATTAATGTAGATATTCAGCAAATAAAGATAAGGAAAGGAATGAAAACCGTCGTCATTTATAATTTATAACGCAGTGAAAGCCTGCCAGCTTGCTTGCCATAGCACCCAAGCATGCCAAAAAATATTCATTCATCAGGTGCTGGCATGCAGGACGATGAGAGCTCCTTGTTTATTTAGATGACAAAGTTTAAATGGACGTAAAAAAAAATTAAATAGACACTTCTTCTGGGCTTATACAATGTAAGAAACATTGACAGGTATGAAAAGAGGAAGGAGGCAGGAGGGCTGCGAAATAGTGAAGAAGTCCAATATATATACATATATATACATGTATGTATATATAGCACGTATATATATATACATATGTATATATAATATATGTACATCCACTTTTCATATAATGAAAAATGTTGCGGTAATTGTCAACAAGAGCAGATTCTCCTCACGTTTTAATCAACTGTTGCTTGTTTATAGACACGAACGTTTAAGTTTACGTGTGCATATATTCTCTATTTATTTATAAAGGGAGTCATGATGCTTCCGCTGTTTGAAAATCGCAAACTTTGAAGAGAGAATTTGAAAATCTAATGCAAAATACAGATTATATTTCATATAATGAAATTACTGAAGATTGCAAAGTGTGTTTTTCAACAAGTGCAATAATTAAATGTAAAAATTCAATTTTCATTTTTGAAATTAACTTCAGAATTTTCTAGATATTTTTTATTTAATTATTTTTTAAATAATTTTAAATTCGCCCGCGGCACGAACCTACCAATAATAAATGAAATTTACGAAAATTTTCATTTTGTTATTTTATTTGTTTTTGCTTACTCTATTTGTTTAATTATTTAATTTTTTTTGAATTATTTTAAAAATTATTTTATTATGCAAAGAAATTCTTTTCATATTTAAGAAAATATTTATAGCGGGAAAATTTAAAATTCAATTTTGGAATGACTTAAAGCCTCGACCCTGTGTTAACTTTAAACCCGTATTTAATTTTCTCTATTTAGCAACGCACTATAGATAAAAGCCTTCCGAGTATTTTCTTATTATCGCGAATCTCGTAAAACTTGAACATATATACATATCTAAAGCACACACATACACGCCCTATAAACTCTGCGTCCTTTGTGCAGCGAAACAATAATAAATTGTAAAATGCTCTTGACATTGCAGGGTTAGTACTTATAAACTATAATGTTGCAGATGTAATGGTAAGTGGGTATTTACCATTGAATGTACATACACAAATCCAGCCTCCTTACCTATAACTAACTAAACTAAATACATAAAGTTCTGACGTCTACAATCACACGAGAATTCATTCCTTTGAAAACAAATTTGCGGAATAAAAGGCCTTAAACTCTGATGCTTTCCTTTCAATTCCATTTAAATGACGACGACGACGACGACGAAGAACAAAGCAGTAGCCCAACGGTTTCAACAAGATCCGGACGCTAAGCATATGGACGAGATATATATATATATACATACACTTCTCACAGAATTTCCCGTTGCTCTCATGAAATCACGCCATATACATAATACATATATAAATAAGTTACTTTTTATACCTATTTAGGTTTATATGTACCTATACATGGGGATAATGCCTGTAATGTAAAACTTCCAATCCAAATCCTGGTTTGTTTAAGGAATTCAAAAAGAGAGGAACTTCCCCATTTTTTTGCTCCTTTTTACCAGCTTAAACACATATATGAAGATTCCTCTATTTCCCTTCATCAAAAGGAACTCTCAGATGAGAAGTTAGTCAGTTAAAAGTGCGTTTTTTCTCAGATTGTGATGACGAACGGGTTGTAAACGCACTTTTGTTTTTTTCCCTCGTGTCTTAGAACGCCAACTCTACCGGTGTGTATTGATGTTTTAAATAGAAAAGCTTGCATTTTATATACAAATTTCTATTTAGAATTCGATCCGAGATTTTTCATTGAAAAGCGGTGAAGCAGTGGAGACTCGCTATATGACGATCTTCTTTATAAGAGTAGACTTTCTATAGCGGCTGCAATTTTCTTCCGCAAATTTACATGGAATTTTGACTCTAATATAAGAGCACTTCTTTATAACGGTCAAATTTTCAGCTTCATTGGGTGACGTTATATACGGTATAGTGGAAACTCAGTATATAACTTATATCGATGAGTTTCCACTGCCTTCTGTGGTAGAAAACTGCTGCCGGTATAGAACGTGTGGTCATATCAAGAGGACATTTGCAATGTCTTTGCTCTAATAAAAGCGGCCGTTATATTAAGCATGCTTTTGTAAAGAGGACCGTTGTAGGGAGTCTGCTCTTATGAAGAAAATCCTTATAAAGGGATTTTAACCTGATAAAGATAATCTTTATAGGAAGTCTCCACTGTATAAATTTACACAAGATTTTGACTCTTATAAGCGCATTTGTTTATAACGGTGAAATTTTGCAGGGTGTCGCAATATAGAGTTTCCACTGTAAATCCTATATACAAGTAGCTATAATGGTCCTGAGGTCCCGTGAGGGAAAGAACACGAAAAGAAACTGCCACACGGATTCCCCTAATCTAATTGTACGTAATACTTGTCTTATGGGTTCCTCCTGCCGCTTTTTTGTAAAGTGCCTTTTTATTGTAAAACTGAGATTTACGTAAAGATTTGATGAGTTTTGTGTTCTGACGACGATGAGAGAGAAGTGAAGGGCTAAATCATCGATGCAGCTTACATGTATATAGTGGCATGTGTAACTAAAATGTTAAGATTACATATTATGTACTATACATATACATACATATATATTATATTCGTACATATATAAATGTGCACAATGTTGACTCTTTTTTTATATGCAGTTGAACTTCCATGTTAAAACATTGGGCGGATGAATCTCGCATCGCATCGCTCTTATTATTATTAGACGAATAACAAAGAGCGTGTCACAGTCATCTGGTATTTTACCGCTTTTACCTGGAATTACCCCGTCTTGTATTATATTGACTTCTTTGCAATGCATTGCCCTATCGCTATCCTATACAGTAGAGCTGTCATCATTACTCATTTCATTAATCATCCTCTATATAGCGTGCGATCGATTTTGTGGGGGAAACCATACAAGGAAATAGTGATTCATTATATAATGTTTTGATTACGGGCATGTTTGATGCCGTTGATTATAAAAGGATGAATACCAAGATGACATATAATTACGTGTGAAAAGATTAATTGCCTATATATTATAAAATAATGGAGTGGGACATTCCTTTAAAATCCGAAGATAAAAGAACTTCAGTCAATGATAAGCTTTTGCAAGTATTACCATTGTAATTAATAATTAAATTAAATTTCCGAGAAATTATAAATAGTAAATTCAATGTCTAAAAAATGACAAATAAATTGGAATTGATAGAAATTCAAATAAATTTAAAATTCTCGGAAATTCAAATAAATTAAATTCTCAAAAATTCAAAATTAATTAAAATTTTCAGGAATTTTGAACAAATTAAAATGAGTAAAAATTCCAAATAAATTGAAATGATAAGAAATTTCAAATAAAGTAAAACAAGAATAAATTCCAAATAAATTGAAATAAGAATAAATTCCAAATAAATTGAAATAAGAATAAAAATTCCAAAAAAATTAAAATTATAAGAATAAAAGCGTTATAAAAACATAATGATTACCAGATTCATTGCGGACATGAATTTCAAAGAAGGACCCGCGGTCCTTCTCCGTGGCATCGCAGGTGACGTTTCCGTACTGGTCGACGGCTAAGTAGCGGTCCAGGTGCGAGCGTAAGCAAATGGTGTCCCCATCCCCGCTGGGCTCCAGCAGCCAAGTCTGTTTCTTCTTGAGGAAATTCCCGTTGGCATTGATCTTGAAGCCGAACGTCTCTGCCGTCAAGTATTTATGCTTGGAATTGATAATCCCGACGGACCAAATTCCCTTCTCCCAACAACTTCCATCCCCACTCCTGTTCGAAGAACTTCCATTACTGCTCCCATTCGTCGTGTGTCCGTTGTGTGAGCCGTTCATGTGATGCATTTTGCATGGAGATTTTCTCAAACCGCAGGAATCAAGAGATAAATTTACGATTTCACTCTAGTATATTATAACGTCGCACCCCCCAAAAAAAAGTTCTGCTGCGGTGAATTCAAAAACTGTCGGGAACAGAATAATCTCAAACTTTTCAAATCCAAAAAGCAATTTTATTCGTCAGAAGAAAAATTGTGGAATATATATATATATATAGGAAAATAAATTTTCTGCCTTTTCGAACTCCACTCGTTTAATGTCAACGGCACTGATTTACGCCTAAATAAATAAAATCAAACCCTTTTTTTCACTCTTCTGCGTATTGTTCAAAAAACTCTTGCTTTTCCCCAACACTCGACTCAACACTTGAAATTGTCAATTGCAATAAGGAAACACTTGACGTGATATGCAAATTTCCACACAGCACTAATGTCAATAATATTTTCTTGGATGGAAAAAATAATCTTATTGATGTTTGCTTTTATGACAACAGCAGCAGCTGGCAGTCTGCTTTATTTACAATGGAGCTTGAGTAAATAAATGCAAGGCGAGAGTTACAGGAAAGCCGTGTCCCGATGTGTGTGTTTGTCAATGCTTTTCCCAAACTGCACTGATCGTGAGGGCTCGTTGATCTGTCACGGGAGATATTTCCTCCTTCCGAAATGCTCGTCAAGGGATTTCCGCTTCGGCGGGATGAACTGCAATAAAGTCAATAAAGGGGATGGATTTAGATTAATTATTAATGCGGTCGATGCAATCGCGCTCTTTCTTCCCTATTCCATTCACATGGGTGAAATACATGTCGGTTTTACAGGTTCAAGTTCATTTTTGCTCAACGACAACCATGTTTTTTTTAAATACTTTTTGAGCATATAAATGTATTTTGTAACAAGTAATAAGAGTTGGGCAAAAAAATATGCACGACTATTAAAATAGTTGGGCAAAAAAATAATTACACACAATTTTAAAATCGAAATTAAAATTGGTTAAGAAATAAAAACTGAAAACAAAATTGGTCAAGAAATAAAATTTAAGAATAAAATTGGTTAAGCAAAATAAATTGAGGGTATAGAATTATTTGAAAAAAAAACAAAAAAAACAGCGGTTGAGAAATAAAATAAAATAGGTAAATAAAGGTAAAATGAAAAATAAAGTTGGGTTTCGGTTTCTGAATAAAATTTAAAAAGTTTATGGTTACGCAAAAACTTAAAAATGGATTCCGGTCCGGTTCTAAGGGAAATAAAAAGCACAATTCAAGTCCGCCGCAATGTGTTTAATGCACTAAAAAACCAAGTAACAACATTGTTAATCTTGATATTTTTGCCGTTATAAAGTCAAGCTGAAACGTGATAAAGATGCCTGTCTCTATAGTGTAATAAAATATGAGGGAAATCTTGTTGAAGGCGTGATGATGAGAACCGAACCCTTCGCAGAGGTGCTAAAATAATTCAAGATTCTGGTGTAAATTTCCTCTCTGGATAACCTTTATTATTATTAGCCTGGGTAATGGCATGGGAATTTCAAGTTTTATATGCATAAGTACACGCCGCTATATACATAATTTAAATACAAGGGGATAGTAGCATAATTCGGAATTTAAGGTCATAAAGAACTACGTGCGTCACAGTCATCGTGAAAACTGTAGGATCACTTGACTCGATTCCCATATATCTCCCCGCTAGAAAAAAATAATGTTAACAATAATAAAGACTGGCCATTTCTCATGAAAACAAATGGAGCATTGGGATTTTCGCACGATTCCGCCACCGCAAGCAACTGTAGATTTTATGTGAGAAGGATTTTCTATTTTACACGAATGTTCCATTATATTTGTTACTTTTTTTATACTTATTTAAATTTTCTTGTACTTACAGATTCTCCCCGCGTTTGAGAATTGGTTTATTGCTGCCCAACTATGCTCTATAGCTAACTTTTAAGAAAAAATCGAGGCTTTTTTTTTTTAAAAAAATCGAGATTTTAAAAACTTTTGTAAATTATAAGATTTTTGCAAAGTTTTTCCTCAATGTAACTCAATCAAAATCAAAGCAATCAATGGATTACAGAGCTCATCAGTCAAATCGCCTAGCTTAAAACACTTGCTTGCATCCCGTTATTTCAAGTCTAATTTGTGGTTTCATGGATTGGCGAATTTTCCCTCGCCAAAAGAGAATTACTTTATACATATAGTTGGCAATGGCAATGTAACGTTGGGATTTTGTTCCTGCGTGATTTATTTTTGGTAAATCTTACAACTTTCATTAATTTATATGACGCTTTTGTTACTTATGGGAAGAATCTCTACTCTACGCCCTGCAATGTATATAATGTACATATGTATAGTGATTATGTATGTAACGAAGGGCCAATGTATCTCATTTGATCCCACGAAGTCTCAACATATTAATGGTTGATCCAGTTTCAAGGCTGCGAGAAGAAGACCTGACATTGAATTATTTCCGAATACATTTTATAAATTAGTAGAATAATAATAGTATAAGACTGTGCAGCAGCGTTTCAAGTCATAAATTCCTAACTGACGTGCTAAATATATTCCGAGGGATCATATGTAATGCAACTTTAATGATCGGTGGCGATTGAATTTAAATCTCTGGGGGATGGCCCGCCGACTGGCGACGCGTCCTGCTCGCTGCATTAATAAGATTAATTTTATTACTCCGGCGGAGCCCACCACAATCAAACCGGGAAAAGAAATGCCGAAGCCGAAATATTGGATGGGTGCCGCGATATTTAGTATCACTATACGTATGTATGATTATAAATTACAAAATTAGATGTAAGTAAATTCGTACTTCAAGAGCTTTCTATTATATAGAGTCGGCCTTGCTTAAATATGTTGATGTCTTATCTAAATTTAAATAATTTTGCTTTATTTAAAGTTAAATTCGGTAATATTATCATAAATGGCGTATAGTAACAAGTCTATGAATTCCCGAGAGAATCCTCCGCGGGTGTTTTTATCTGTCACGGGAAGTCAGGATTAAATTTCGCATTTATTTAAACCAAAAGGAATTCGCTCTATTTTTAATTCCAAATTCAATACCAGCATTTAATTTGAATTAAATTCAGAATTAAATTCAGAATTAAATTCAGAATTAAATTCTGGATTTAATTCTGGATTAAATTCAGAATTAAATCCAGAATTAAATCCAGAATTAAATTCAGAATTAAATCCAGAATTAAATTCAGAATTAAATTCAGAATTAAATTCAGAATTAAAACAAAAAATACAATCAGAATTAAAATATAAAACAGTATGTGTAACATTTTGAAATGCAACTGAAGGTAATTCCCACAGGATATTTTCGCAAATCCCACAGAATCTCCCATGCTCCGTCAAATAAACTTGTGCTCTTCTATATAACATGTACCACTACGGCGACAATAATAAAGCCCACCACCACCCCATGCTGTGCCTAATAAATAATTTTTCTGGTTGAGGAATCATGATGGCCAACAACTGATTTTCAACTGAATTCCCATGTCCCATTGGCCATAAGCACTTGCAGCTGTCTAGGACGCTGCGGATTCCATTGGGAATCGATGACTCCAACAGCTCTCGATTACATACTCTCAACTCTGTGTGGAAAACCGCAAGGAAGAGCAAATGAACCTTGCAAAGTGCAATTTTATGTATGTAATAATATTCCGTCTCCGTGTACATATATGTACTTTTATTGTGTAGGAAATTCCTTATGGGTAATGGTGGCGAGTTACAATTTCCACGGGATATCTTAATTGGCGACAGTTACATCCATGGCCGGGGCTTCGTAAGTATAATGCATTCCGCATAATAAAGGGGAATTTATTATTAGCTTTATTTTTCAAGTGTATAAATACTTATGCATTATCATACATTGTGTATGACGCTACATTGATAGTCTGGGATATACAAATTAGCATATTATGATATAATGATAGTAAATGATATTAAATAAATTCTTTGTAATAATATCAAATGCACTGTAAGTAAAGGTATCCGTAATAGAGTTTTTCAATTGTCCGTATATTGTCTCTTATGGAGAATACATATGTATATGCATGTTCAATGGTCTTCAAGGGACAAATCTATTTTTAAAATAAAATCCCCTGCCTGCAGGAAGTCAGGATGACTGGGAGATTCCTTTTAAATATATAATTAGTTCAAATAGGAATTTATTCAATTCTTCTCAATACAGAAAAGTCATGTGCGTGCCGTTTCATTGCCGTTTCTCTGCTGTTATGGTCAAATTTAGAAGTTGAATTACACGTTGCATTTTTTTTAGCTTTATTTTTATATGCATGTAATTTCATTATTATAAAGAGCGTGTGTATATATGTACATAGGAGAGGATATAATACTCACATTGTAGTTACAATGTTGGAGGTAGGTATGTATATGTGACAAGAAAACTCACGATGCAATTGCCATTACAATGCAATTTAATTGGTTTATACCAACGTGTACTAATCCCATTAAGGAATCTTGAATGTGGGTTATGACCTGCAGGCGTAATAATTATATACAGTAATTATTAGTGATTATTGTCATCGAATGGAAATCAAAGGTGAACGATACAAATAGCGATGGGGATGACATTGTTCACGGTCATTCGGAAGAGTTTGTGAATACATTTACATTTTGTATTTATTTTTGTATTTATTTTTGTATTTATTTTTGTATTTATTTTTGTATTTATTTTTGTATTTATT
>JAQGAK010005058.1:0-10905 GCA_034696945.1 Lipothrix lubbocki | reverse complement strand
GGAACCTCGCTATAAGAGAACGCTATAAATCACCAAAATCTGCCTCTTATATAGAAATTCTCTTATAAAGAGGGCTCTTATGCATATAACCATGTATGACATGTGAGCCCAAAGGATCTCTCATAGAGAGAATTCTCTTATATGGAGGCCTCTTATAGCGAGGTTCCAGTGTATTTATTGCCGGTAAATATACAACGAAATCTGAACACACATATGGATGCATAAGTTTGTTACGCTGGGTAAATCTTGATAAAGTTTCTAAAAACTACAAACATTCTTCGTACGGGGTCAGCATGGCAAATACATAGATAACAACACACGAGGCACAGAAGAGTGGAAAGGAAAATTCTGATCGGTTGAATAATATCAGATCCTATTAGTTGATAGAATGTGGTTCGGACGAGAACATTAATAGTCAGGGCAAATGTAAGCCCCCCTCTAAACGGCCAAATATATTTTCGCCATAGAGATTTCGTTACGAATAATTTCCTGCTGTCACTATTAAGTTCGTAACAAGTAACAAATGTTTTTAGACATAACCAAAACAACATGTAAAGGTAAGCGTACGTCATTTTTCTAAACACCGCTATTTTTAGATTTTCTCAACAGAGGTTAAATCTTGTCTCCAAGCTAATTTTCCCCACAAAAAGTGTTTCAGGACTGAGCTGCAAAATGTGCGAGAGTTACACATGTATATATAAATACGTATACATTTTCTGGAAATCGCGCTATTGAATTTTGATTAAGGAACACTTGCTTTTGTTATCCGAGCCGAGTAAATATATATTACATACGATAGCTAAGAAGCATCAGTTTGAAGCTCTTCTTCGTCTGCTTTTAATACCATACATTTTGTTTGCATTAAATATTTAAAAGATTTCCACAAATGCACATAACATGAGGAATAATTTACTGCCGTGGTCTAGTTTCTTGTCACGTGGCGCATTTCGCACATATGTAGCTCACGTATAAACTGGAGTTCGTTTTAAAAATCACTAAAATCACCCCATGTGTGATTCGCTATCGCAAATCGAACCTGCTGTTATTATCTGAGCCGAGTCAAGTATGCATATGTATATACATTAGGTAAAAACTAGGTGTTAATCATCGTATATATTTAGTAACTGATTAGGTATATGTAATCCCAGAAAATTGTCTCACTTTTATGTAGTAAGTAACTTTAACTGATTTGAGATTGCGCTCCCTTAATATAATAACGTACATATATAAAGGTTGCTCATAAAATGACATATCGCTCCTCGAGGTGCAAGATGTTACAACTCCAAATTTCTTAAATGCAAGATGTTATATCCACCATCATATTGATGCAAAGTGTTATATCTCCATATGTGCATTTAAAAAGCAATGGAACAATTGTTTTTGATTTGGAAATATTTGTAATTGTGAAGTCGTAATCAGTTTAAAAATAATCGTAATTGTAATTGTTGAGTGGCAGTCATTTAAAAAATAATCGTAATTGTAATTGTGGAGCGGTAGTTATTTAAAAAATAATCGTAATTGTAATTGTTGTACCACGACTGATTTTAAATAAATTGTAATTGTAATTTCGGATCATAATTTGTACGATTACACATGCTTGACGGATAATTATAGGTCATAATAATGTAATTCCAGTAAATCCTTCAATTTTATTACTGCACTTTAATTATTATAATTAGGTTTTTAATTAGCGTGAAAATATCAAATCATTGGATTACCCTCCTCCCCAATAATATTTTCATAAGGGACTCTGACATCATCAAAGTGAATAAGTGCCGTGTCCGAGCAGTGACTTCCAAGTTTTCCAATTTTTGATCGGGTAACTCCTGTAATAATTATTTAAAATAATATTTTAACATTGAATTAAAATTGGAAAAATTAAATTAAAAACAAAATTTTAATTTCTTAATAAATAAATTACCTTTCGAATCCATCGGAACAATTATCAAGGATTTATTCTTATGACTCCCCGCCCCTTTCCCGGGTGAAGTATTTGCCAGTAAACAAATCCAATCGGCCTTCATTCCATTTGAAATCCACATCTTTTCGCCGTTGATAATTAAATCATCTCCTTTTCGGACGGCGGAAGTCTGTGATTGAAGATTTTGAAATAAAATAAATGGGAATATTTAGCGCACTATTTTTTGTAATTAATTTTAATTATCGATAAAATGCAAATTTTAAGATGTGCAATATTTAACGAAATGTAACGGGAAAAGAATTAACCCCAGGAATAAAAGTTCATAAAATAATCTGACGTGGCAAAAATAAATACTAAAATTGTGTTAAAATTAAATATAAAAAACGTTTTATTAAAATAATTTTAATTTATTTACTCTAATTCCAGCAACATCTGAACCCGCTCCTGGCTCCGTCACCCCAACGCATGCCACGACATCTCCTTGAATTGCTGGTTGCAAGAATTGTTTTCGTAGCTTGTCGCTACCAAATCTTTTAAACATTAAAAATTACATTTCAATTTTACCGCCGTAGGTTTATGAAACAAAAGTAGGATATAATTGCTTTTAAATCCTTTCTATTTTACATTGAAAAAATATATTGAAATTAGTAGTAGTAATACCACTACAGACAAAAATATCCCATGGTATCCATAATAATTATTACATGTACACTGAACTATCGCTATAAGAGAACGTTATAAATCACCAAAATTAGTTCTTGTATATAGGAATTCTCTTATAGAGAGAGTTAGTATGCATATAACTATGTATGATATGCAGACCCAAAGGATCTCTTACAGAGAGAGAGAGAGTTCTCTTATACGGAGATCTCTTATAGCGAGAGTCCGGTGTATATTATTATTACCGCGCCAAAGCCGGCGTTGCAACGTCAGTTTGACAACCAATTACCATTTGAACTCCTGTACATCTGATGGTTCCAAGTTCTTCCGTAATTGCGGCATGATACTTGTAATTAAGCCCAAGTCCACCAAATTCTAAAGAAAAGCGCAAGAACTACAGATAGTAATTTGTAAGCTTGTGAATTAGTTTTGCATTTTCGTTTTTACAAGCAATAATGTCAATAAAGAATTTTTCATTCAAAAAATTACCAACAGGTTTGTTGATTCCAAGAAATCCGGCTGTACCAAGTTTTTTCAAAAGTTGATGAGACGGCGTTTCCTCGTTTGCTTCCCACTCATTTATAAAGGGATCTATGTCGTTTTCGATTATCTGTAATTTATTTTCATGAACCAGATGAACTAAATGAATTGGATACATGGAAAAATGTAACGATCTAGAATTGTTTACAAAAATCAATAAATAATAAATAAATAATAATTGAATGGAAATAAATAAGTAATAAACACAAAAATATAATTAATAAATAAATAATAAATACATAAACAATAATGAACAAAAATATAATAAATAAATAAATAAATAATAAATACATAAACAATAAACACAAAAAAACAATGAACGCAAAAAATAACTAATAAACAAAAATTCAAAAAGCGATGGATGACATAATTTAATTATGTAGTTACCGTGGATTTCATTTTTTTAAAGTAAAATTATTTCTTATAATAATCTACATATTATACTAATTTATTAATATTCATTCCGGATTTAAATATTTAAAATAATGTTTGCCTTTCTCAAGCTCCTCTGCATCTCCAGTTGCTCCTCATTATAAAATTTTCCCGGTAATATCGAGGTGTAAGTGGATGAGCGCCGTAAAGTTCGGGCAAATATTGAACATGTCATATGTGGCAATGTGCTACAAATTTTAAGCATTTTGGCAATTCACCTTATTATCAATTACCTATGTACATATTATGTGTAATAATTACAGAATGAAATACGAAAAATACTGAGAATTCTCAAGGATATATACGCGGTTTCTTTTATTAATTTTATTTAATTATTTTATGTAATAATTAACAGTAATAATTCTGTATAACATTCAGTATTTTGTAAAATATTTTAATTTCCATTCACACGACCCTGTTATTATCGCTGTAATTTAGGTTTGTATTTAAAATAAATATTGTAGTTTAAAAAATATATTTAATTATATGAAATAGCAATTCCGTATATTTGCGAAAAATAAATTACGTTAATAATTCAGAATCACATGATTTTTTATTCATCCATTTAATGACAATAGACTGGACAACAAGAATTACAGAGCATTTTTACAATAAGAAAAACCGTTAAAATTTAATAATAACATATATAATGAAACGACGCAAGAATAATATTATGTACTACACAAAGCAGGTTAATAAAAGGGAATTTTATGTAGATTTCCAACCGCTTTGTTTAATCTAATTAAATTAATATTACATATTTGTTAAATAAAATATTTTATTAGAATTCCCTGGAAACGAAATTGTAAAATTAATTATATTCTCAACTATTTAAAAATCAACCGTTAAATCTTGAATATACTTAGTACTTACGTAACTGTTTTACATATTGTGATTTAGTAAATTAATGTACAATCACAGTTATTGTAAAACTGGTATTACTTAACAATTACGTCTTCCATAATCAACGGGGATACCGTTTTTTTTGTACAATTAACTTTTTGTTTGCAGATTTTTACCAAACTGTTGCCATAAATTTACTGCTAAAATGGACCAAAAATTCCTATAACAAATAGAGTAAAAATTCGGAAATGGTTCAAGAAAAACACGAAATACAGACTGTGAAAAAGTAGTGAAAATAGCGTGTAAAAAATTTAGCGTTTTGAAAAATTTTGGGAAGAAAACTCGAAATGGTCCAAAATTTCAAAATGGCAAATCATAACAGAAAATAAGTTATTAAGAGGTTCGTTCAGAATATTGTCGACATTTTCGGCAAAATATCATGCCAATATTGTTTTACAAGTAAAACATACGATTATTATGTCATAAGATTACTGATTAAAACTATAGTGTCGCTTTCATTTTAAACACGTAATGACTTCATCGCTCCGAGCTAAATGTGATCACCTCTGCATGTATGTATGGTCACAACTGCATATGTAAATTATGTTTTAGAGATTATTTAAATATGTAGTTTCTCGAAAACTTTCCGGTAGACATATGAATAAATGTTCATAATATGGACTTCGTTACTGTGTGACGAGAACTGAAGTACTGACGATAAGTAAAACACAGGAATTCAACGGTTTCCTTACTGTACTCCCCATATCGTTATTAGCATTTGTTTCTAAACTAATCTTAATCTGAAGCATATGTAGTTTACATATGTACTTACATGACACAAGTAAATATGTAACGTAACCTGTTACATTTTCCCACAATTAAGCTGTAATACGTAACTAACGATAAGACAAAATTTTAAACCAGGCACCTCATTGACAATATTGCTTCACTCTAAATGCATTTGTGACACGTAGCTGATTAAGACAGCATTTGTATACTCACAATAATTGTTTGCATTTTTGTAAAAGTCTTAAATCAACAAACGGATCCTCTCCTCGTCTCTTCACACTCGTCACATTGGCAATTCGAATGACAAATGACAACCACCCTTCCTCTTCGTATGCATACAACCATACTTATCGTCGGTGGAGATGCAAAGTGGGCTACCTCCATATGAACTTTTAATGCAAGATGGGATATCCACCACCGAAGCAATTCAGTGCAAACATGGGATATGTACCCTGCCGTTAAAATTGCTTTAAAAACTGAAAACGGAGAGAGCTTTTGTACTTAAAATATCAACTGCAAGGAAATTGTAAATTATAGTGGAGTCATCCCATTAACCTTGCACTTAAAATGATGGTGGACGTCTCACTTTGTAGCTAAAGACTCACATTGAGAGAGCTCACTATGCATCTCCACTGACGATGTGTCTATGTACCTTCATTCCACCCAGTAATCAACTGTGTGACAGTTGACAACGATTGTAAAATCATGACTGTTGAATAGGAATTTACTGTCGTGTGCCGTCTCGTTTTATCGCACAAATGTTTTTATTTTTATATATGCATAACACATGCAAAGGTTTAGGTATACATTATACATTACGTTAAGCTTTTTTAAATTGCAAACCAAGATACGATTTTTAATAATTATACGCAAGGAAATAAAATTTGACTTATAGCATGAATAAATTTTGTACCATGGTGACATTAAAATTTGAAAAAAAAACCGCCGTGTTATATATAATATTTTTAAAAACATTTTACCTTCCAACGCTTGAACGGCTACTATTAACCTTGTAAAAATATCGTCCTAAACGTTACCACCAACAAGTACATAGAAACTATACAAAACAAATACAAACAATAGAAATTCCGTTGAAAAGTCAAGGTAATGAGACCCACGAACTAACAAGAGGACATAATTGGGAAGAGGATCAGAAGCGAAAGTAAAAGCATTGCAGGCCCACGCAGGTGACAATAACGCTACGGTTAAGAAGTTCTCTGACCCCATGAACTCCTTACCCATATATGGAGCATACGGCACTGTGACGAGTCGAGTCGAGTCAACATTCAATGCTCACAACCTACCTGTGGAAAAGAAATCTACTAAATGCATATATTGTCGTAGGCATAGGACGCATTCATACAATGCACCTGTAACGGTTAAACATATGCATGTGGTACATTAGCATTGGTAATGATTTTACTCTGCTGTCTATGTATATAATATGCACGTGTATATGTTTATGTTCGATTGTATTTATTTTATATGTACTGCATAAAGAGTTGCATGGGACTAAATATGTGTGATGTACACCCGTAAATTTTTTAAAAACATCCTATCCAACCCTAAAAAAACAACATACAAGATTCGTTCCATTTGTCTTCCTTAATCTCTTAATTATTACTCTCATCGTTGCTTCCCTTATTCTTGTCGTTCCACAATGTTTTTGTTTAAGGATACAGAATATTTTTTAGGGAATTCACCTGCATGACTTGATTGTTTCTAATGTAAATGTACTGCTTTCATTAAGAGGATGCACTTATACGTACATTGTTGATTGTTTACAATAACAGAGAAGCTATTCCCAGCATCAGTCATCTTCTCCCACACAGTATTTTGAAACTGCTTAACTAATTTGCCTTTATCTCCCCCACATCCTTTTCCCTTTCAATTTCAATCACACTTTTGCTTCCATTCTCACTCTCAGTGACTCAGTTTGTGTTCAGCATTTGAATTGGAAATCCCATTTGAAAGAGATAATCAACAAGCAGGAATTTTTTAACGTAGGACAAAAATAAACATAAAGTATAACACAATTTTTACATCAATTCTAACTAGTGGATTAATAGGAAATATCTGGAAATAAATTGACATTATCTTTAAAAGTGAACCATTAACAAATTGGAAGTAATTCTTTTAAAAGAAATTTTAGTATTTAAAAAAAGTGGAGCGTCCAGTGAAAACAACATTAGAATTATGAGGAATCGACAAAGATTTCACGTCCTAATTGTCATTTTAGCTATCCAATGGCAAGTGCTTTTGTGCTTCGCGGTTGATGATGATAAAGTGAAGAAGGATGAAGACAAAGATGCCGTGGCCACCGCGATAATGAAAAATAATACCAGGGAAGGGCGCGGACTACTCGACACAATTCAGGGATTCATTAAAACGGCACAAAATGTGAATAAACTTTTTGGCGGGAGTTCCCAGCCAAGCAACAACGCCCATTCGGGCGGAAATTACCAACAAAGTCAATACCAACAGAGTCAACAGGCTTCTCAGAATTATCAGAATTACTACCAAAATAGGCCCGTGGCGGCTCCGGCGGGAATCCCAAATCAACCTTATAACCCACCGAGCCATAGACCCGGACCGCCTTATTCCGACCACGATTATAATCCGAACCCGGTGACTTCGTCAAGTTCGATACATAAGCAAGGGCATGCTTTACCCGCTGGTGGTTTTAATCAGCAGTCAGAAAGTAGCGGGGGTGGGGGTGGATTTGGGCAATTATTAGGACAACTGGCTGGTGGCGGCGGTGCTGGCGGAGGATTAGGTCAATTGGTAGGGCAGTTGGCTGGTGGAGGCGGCAGTTCCGGCGGTGGATTGGGCTCTTTGTTAAGCGGCGGGAATATAAATGCAATTGGACAGCTGCTGAATGGTGGGAATCTTGACTTGGGGCAATTACTAGGCGGTGCAAATCTTGGTCAATTGTTAGAAGCCGTCGGTGGAGGGCAGCAAGGCAGTTCTGGCCAAGTTGGTACACGACCGGGTTTTGGTAATGGAATCGGTACTGGGTCTAATTTTGGTCAGGGAGGGAGTTCGACTTTTGGTCAAGGAGGAGGATCAAATTTTGGTCAAGGTGGATCGACTTTTGGTCAAGGTGGATCAACTTTTGGTCAGGGACAAGGTGGATCGACTTTTGGTCAAGGTGGATCAACTTTTGGTCAGGGACAAGGTGGATCGACTTTTGGTCAAGTTGGATCAACTTTTGGTCAGGGACAAGGCGGATCAACCTTTGGTCAAGGTGGATCAACGTTTGGTCAAGGTGGATCAACGTTTGGTCAAAGTGGATCAACGTTTGGTCAAAGTGGATCAACATTTGGTCAAGGAGGAAGCTCTGGTTTAGGTCAACCCGGATCAAACTTTGGTCAAGTATCACCTGCTTTTGGTCAGGGCGGGAATTTAGGAGGAGCAAACATTGGTTCACTTCTGGGCGCCGCGGGAGCTGGCGGATTATTGCCGGCGGGGCTAAACGAGCTTGGAATTTTCGACGATTTGCAAGATCTTTTTAGCTTGCAAAACATGGAGAAGCTTCTGAAGAACGTCAATCAATTTGATACTTTACGATGCCTGCCACGCATGGTTTGTCAAACCGTCGCTAGGAGGCAGGAAGAGCGGGAGAAGATAGCCAGGGAGCGGGAGGAATTTGAGCGAACGAGCACTACAACGACGACCCGGCGACCCAAGACGAACAACAAGAAAAGTTCCAAAAGGAAAGACGAACTTGCCAAGAAAAATGATGAATCTGAAAGGGAAGGACGGTTTCTTCCGGGTTGGAAAGTTCAGGGGATGGATACCGCTTTGGAGCAATTTGTTAAGTAAGATCAGATATAGCTTGATCAATGTTTCTCACCATTTTTAAATTAAAAAATTAATTTAATTTAAAAAATACATTTTAAAAACTTAATTCAAAACTTTTAGCTGTTAATAAAATAAAATGGATTCCGTGTTGTTATTATTTTTAGATTTTTAGAATTAATGCAACTGAAGGACTGGTCACTATATCCGTACCTCCAAGGAGCTTACCAAGGTCATCAGGTCAAGAGCTGGAATGAATGCGCGTCGAAATTCAATACCTGTCCATTTTCCGAAGAGCAACTCTTGTATTATTTTAATAATTACAAGGGCGGACTCTTCCAGTCTTTTAGATCGGACAAGGACAAGGTTAAATAATAATATACAACCTGGACGAACTTACATACTTTTCTTTTATGTAACAAAGAATTGTTATTTCTTATTTTGTTAAATCTATATTTTGTATTAAGTAATTACTTATTTAAAAACTGCTGCAATGCTTAACAACGCATTTATTATTTAAAAATACTTTTGCAAGCAACGAATTCTATTGTTTATTGAAGAAGTCATGAACTTGAACGGTAAGACGTTTAATTGTTTTTAATATTATTTGTATTTTCGTACATATTTGTTTATTGATTTGTTCAAGTTTATTTTAGGATTAAATGACAATCCTGATGCAGTTATTCTATTTATTATTGTGTTAGTTATTGATAATGGAAATAAATAATGCTGTCATTTCTACTGGAATCATATACATTTTTTTAATTATAGCAAAATATTCCAGAATTTTATTGTAAGGTTAGAAATTACAAACTGGAAAAGTACATCAATTTAAATTGTGAAAAGCAAAATCTCCTGACTATTTTGCAAAAAAGTCTCTTTGAAATTCTTAAAATCTCAGCATTATTTTTATTAATGGTTAATTAGGTACAAAGTATTAAATGAATATTATTACACAAGTAACAGAAATGTCTAGATTTTCAAAGCATAATTCTCCTGTGATAACTCACATATTATATATTATGTACTTATGTATGTCTAAAACACGATAGAAATGATCTAAAATAACACAATATAACATACTTAACAACTATGTAGCACCATTTTATGTATTCCTGGATATAATAAATAACAATCTAACATGATTTTGAAATAAATTTAAACTAACTACTAACTAAAACAATTAAACTTATTATTAACTAAAAATAAAATATTATTTTAACAACAAATGTCCCTATAGGCAATAATGATGCCTTCTACTCTAAAGCCACCGTCGGCAAAGGCATCTGACTGAGTTTCAAAATAAAATCCAGAATGTACATCTGCAGTTGGATTTCCGGCGGATTATTCGTCACATAAAAACCAGGAACTCCAGCCTTTTCAAGCATGACCTGCTGGTCACTGACCTTCTGGTCCATGCTCATCACAATTTTCATGTCATAACTTTTCAAATCTTTCTTCTGCCGGTGAAGAAGTTCTTGTAGATTCATTTTGGGCTTAGTTTGCATTAGCACACGGAATTGCTGTTTTTCGGCTATGAGAGAGAAAATTTCAATACAAAAATAAATACAAAAATAAAAACAAAATAAAAACAAAATAAAAACAAAATAAAAACAAAATAAAAACAAAATAAAAACCAAATTAAAACAAAAATAAATAAAAAAATAAATACAAAATAAATACAAAATAAATACAAAAATAAATACTAAAATAAATACAAAAAAAATACTAAAATAAATACAAAAACAAATACAAAAATAAATACTAAAATAAATACAAAAAAAAATACAAAAATAAATACAAAAGTAAATACAAAAATAAATACAAAAGTAAATACAAAAATAAATACAAAAGTAAATACAAAAATAAATACAAAAATAAATACAAAAATAAATACAAAAATAAATACAAAAATAAAT